>JAKEZK010000094.1:0-22653 GCA_021654155.1 Rhodotorula sp. CC01
GCTTACTGTACTGTTACCTGCTCCGGTAGCTTCAGTCATCCATCGAGAGGTCGGCGGTTCGACCCCGCCCGAGGACGATTCTTTTGCTGTACGCACGTAGTACTTCTTTTTTAAGGTTCAAAGGCAGTCTTTTGCGGGTCAAATCCGGCGTGTCCCGAGAGAAATCGCGAGAATAGGGTCTCCTGCACCCTATAGACCTCCCGGAATGCCTCGCTATGGACACCCATGTGTCCCTTTACATCTGTACAACAGCCCTGGATTGTCTCCGGGAATCAGAAACTGTTCCAGCGCCGTTAGGGAAGCCAGAATCCAAATGCTGGAGCAAGTGCACACAAGTCTTCGCTTGTCCAGGCTGGGCACAGCTTACTACATTGATGACTGAGCAGGAAAACACCTTATAAAGGGACGAGTGTCGTCCAGATTCCTCAGACTCTCCAGGCTATAGACATAGCACTGATGCCTCGCATCTCTCGCATCTTTTGCCACACAGCCAGTAATCCTCTCCGAGTGACAACCGCAGGAGATGCAGACTCACTGTGAGAGAAATATAGAGCAGTAGACTGAGTGTAAAAAAGCAGACAGAACTGCAATGTACAGGAGAAGGGTAGCTTGAGCGAAACTGAACGGCAGCTCCTGCACGATTGTTGCGGCGAGCGTCCTGACCCTGACCTGTGCCGAACTTCCGTTGATCTACTAGCAGCTCATATGTAGAGAACCAGCGTTGCGGACCTGCAGCGACACTCCGGTGGTTGATCCCGCTGCGGTGTGGGCCGCCACCGCCGACCAGTGCGATCCCCTTGCCGCCTCAGAAGCCATTCCGGACCAGTCTATCAGCAATAGGGACATCCCAAACAGTATGTTTCAACTGAAGGTTCCAAAGTCAGCAAGATGACCATTAAAGGTGGCACGTTATGACGAGGATCGAACCACTTTGACAGGTGGCACTCCTCCGCTCTCATGCTCTGTCGCGCATGTTGACTCGATTGTGCGCTTCCTCTCTCTCTCCCCATATGCCTGATCACCACCGTCCTTGCGCTGTCAGCTCACGTTACAGACATTTTGGGGGCACATCAACGACTTGGCGGCCTGAGGTCGAGCGCGGTGGTGGCAACACAAGTTTACCGAGCTGCTTTTCTCCTTTTTTACGCGCTGCGCTGAAATCAGCAGAAATCTCGTATATCAACAAACGCAAATGGCATAATCGCAAGACTTGGGAAGCGGTTTGCCGATGCGAGTCAGAGTCACGCGCATCTTCGCGTGCGCCCGCGTGCTCGTCGCAAGTTGACTCGCTTCGACAAAGTCCCAGTGACGGCCGTGCATCTGACAATACGCGTGCCTCCCGAGATCTTGCTACAGCCGGAGCTCGCCGAGATCGCTCTCGGTAGTGCTGCCTCTCCCGTCACCAAAAGTCATCATCACTATCCTCCCCCGCTGAGGTCGAAGCGTCACCAGCAGTAGGACTGTCCACGCACGGAGCGGCTCGACATGGCGACGCAGATTTGAGTGCATACCTCGCCTCGCGACGTCCTCACAGCGCTCGCAGACGACCCGAACGCCGATTCAAGTGCAACCGCGACCGCTCTCGGCTACATTTACGACCTTGCTCTGACTCGAAGCTCGGACAAGCCTCCTGTGGACAGCACACTCCCGGATGAAGAAGCCGTGGAGATTGTGGCGACAGCTTGGCACGATGACACCTGCAGGTGCGGACAAAATGCACTCCCGCCAGCATGTCGTCCTCCACTGACCGAGGATAGCCTTACAGACTGATCTTCAGCAAACTCGGATCGTCGGTTTGCAAGATCGTCTCGCCGGTGGACCCTTCTCGACTGGAAGAGATGGCGTCTCCGTTCCTACCGACATTCGTCCGGCACCTCCTCACTCTTTCGCCCTTTCGATCCGAACCGCAGCTCTTGCGCAGCATTACGGGCCCACAAGTCCTCGTCGACGGCTTTCTGACGCACTGGCCTGTAGCACGGCATGCGGAACCGAGCATGTACATCCTGCCGGCATCCTGTTCAGTCCCTCCGGCCCCATCGACCACGCCTGCCGGTCATTCCTTCAAGCGCATCGTCGACTTTGACTCTCTCTCCCGCTCGGATATCTCGACTCTAGCGGCGCTGATAAAGGACTTTTGGGGCGATCACTCGACGGCGCCGAAACTCAACCACGAAGAGACGATATCACACATCAGGGGCATGGCGACTCGAGAGGCTCTATGGCTTTATCGCGCGCCCGCGCCCGTGCAAACTTCAGAGGAGGCAATAGACTCTGCTGAAACCCGCCCTGTCGGGTTCGTCCACACTGGCCGACCGACTGGACGCACCTGCGCGATCAGGGGCGTGTACGTCGAACCTGCAAATCGTGGTCTCGGCATCGCGACTCGGATGGTCTCTCTCACGGCACGCGCGCACCTCGCCGATTCGCCACACCTTGTCGTCGATTGGAGCCGGCCGCTCGAAGAGCAGACGCTGGTGCACGAAGCGACCAAGTGGGGCGGGAAATCAGAAGTCTGCCTGTTCGTCGAGCCGCACAACAGCAGCGCACGCCGGGCGTACGAGAGGGTCGGCTTCGAGATCAGCAAAGTTCTCTGGTGTGACGTAGAGCTGAAAGGCGTGAAGCCAGGTCACTGGTGAAATGGCTGTCTTGGACGACCCACAACTTGCGATTTGTCATGAGCCATCGTTTCCCGCTCCACCTCAGTCGAGACCTTCGAAAGCTACACCGGCGAGCCCGCCCCCGCCAACTGGAGCGACTACCCGGTCCAGCTTGCTAGTGCCTACTGCGCCCCCCAACCGCTTCTTCTCTTCCTTCTTCTCCCGCTTCGCGCGAGCCAGTTCCTCCTTCCAGTCCTGCTCGGCATCCTCGTCGCCGTCGGCTCCACCAGCCTCCTTGATCACCGAGAGCCGTTCTGCCTGCGCTGCAGCATGCTGCGCCTTGACGCGCGCGAGTCGCTTCGCCCTCCGGGCCGCCTTGCGCGCATCGCTGTCCTCCTGTGCCGACCACGCGCGGTTCTTGTCCTTGTGCTCGCCCTTCTTGAACTTTTTCTCTTCCGGCTCGCCGAGCTCCTCGGCGTCGACGTGCGAGGCTGAAGCTGCGGCGGCTTCGGCCCGCGCCCGCTTGCGCGAGTCCGCCTCGGCCCGTTTCTCCTGCTGCGCCTTGAGCTCGCTTTTGCGCTGCTTCTCCCGCGTCTTGTCTGCGTAGGCGTAATGGTCCCACTGCGAGCCCGCACACGAGTCCGCATGATCAGCTTCCACCTCAAATCGCGAAACGGAGAGCAAACGGACTCACATCGACCTCGCGATCTTGCCATCGGTCCGCAATATCCTTCTCTTTCCCCTTGAGCTCGGCAACTTTGGGCATGCGGAGTAGCGCAAACGCCTTGGCGAGGCCGACCAAATCCAAGTCCTGCAAGCGGAACAGGTACGAGGCTTCGTGCTTGGAGTACGAGCGGATGGACGACACAAACGCCTTGACGCCCTGCAAAGTTCATCGTAGCGTATCAGCATGTGGTCCGTCGCCCGCAGAGACCCCCACGAGCCCCTGCAGACTCACCCTATCGTGCAAGTCTCGGTCGGTAAGAATAGCGGTCTGCATCTCGGCTCGCAGCGTCTCGGCCTCTGTGGCAATATCCGACGCGCCTTGACTGCCGGGGTATTCGAAGCGCTGTAGCGGGATCTTGCGAATCTGCAAAAAGTCTGCGAGTCACGCGAGGCATCAACAGTCTGAGCAATGCAGAGCGGCCGCAAGTCGGGACTCACCAACGTAGCCTTCCTCTCTTCCCTTGTTGAGGAGGACGACCGCTTTTCCGCTCCGTCCTGCGCGTGCTGTCCGCCCGACTCGGTGTCCGAACGCGCGAGGATCGACGGGCGGATCGACCTGAACGACGACGTCGACATCTGGCAAGTCGAGTCCTCGAGCTGCGACGTCTGTGCACAGCAGGACACCCGGCGTCGTTGAAGGCAGTGCGATGAAAGCCGCAAAGGTGGACGATCGCCGAGTGGGCGATTGTTGACCATGCAGGGAATGGAGAGAGAATCCGGACTTCGCTAGCGAAGGCATGGCCGACAGGACCTTGAAGAAGTAGTCGACGGCGGCGCAAGTCGAGAAATACACGATGAACTTGCGAGCGCCTTCATTGGCGCGCTCGGCCTCGTTGCCTGCTTCGTCCGGAGAGGGGAAAGCTTCTTGGCGCAGGATGCGGAACAGCATCGCCAGTCGTTCCTCTAGCCGGCAAACCACAAAGCCGTTCTGGAGCCTGTCGTGGCAACAGTATCAGCGCGAATATCCGACGAGAGGAAGTGATGGGCCTTCGAGACGAGACGAGACGAGGAGTACTCACAAAGACGGAATCTTGCGGTCGCCGGCCGCCTCTGCTTTTTCTTTGCCTTTGGCATTCTTGGCTTCGACCTTGACGACGACACGGACTGGATTCCGCAAACCGACTCGCACGAGCTGGCCGAGCGCGTCGGTCATCGTAGCGGAGAAGAGTCCGGTTCGTCGCTGCTTCGGGAAATGCTCGAGCAGGCGAGTCAATGTCGGGGTGAAGCCGAGGTCGAGGAGGCTGTGGTTAAAAGGCGATGATGTTGTATCAGCAGGTTTTCCAGAGGAGTGAAGTCATTTCCGAGGGCTGCGCACCGGTCCGCCTCGTCCATAACGAGCACCTCGAGCTGGCGCGTGTCGCCGACTCCAGTTCCCGACCCTCGACTAACGCTGCCCTTGCCTTTGCCCTTCTTGTTGATAGCGACACTGCTGCTTCCGAGCAGGAACTCTTCCAGGCGGCCAGGCGTGCCGACGAGGATATCGGCGCCAGTCTCGAAGAATTGTTTCTTGTCATCCTGGAGCGAGTTGCCTCCGATCAGGAGGAGAGCGGGACCGACTGGAGTCGCACTCGTCGTTGCGGGCGGAGGAGCCGTCGAGGTCGAAGGGTCGTCGGAATTCTGCGCAGTCGGCTGCGCGGTGAGAAAATGTTGGAAGACTGAATGGATTTGAATGGCCAGTTCTCTGCGTTTGCCATATCCCGTCAGTACCTCTAATTGGGCGCACCGCGAAGGCATGCGTAGCGGGACGTACCGAGTCGGAGCAATCACGACTGCACCGATTTCCCGTTTGCCGAGCGGCGTCTCGCGCCTTGCAAGTCGTTCGATGACGGGGATGACGAATGCGAGCGTCTTGCCTGATCCAGTCACCGCCTGCGAGCAGGAAGGGTGGATGAGTTCAGCTGAACTGTCTCTTATGCCCGTATGTGGCCAGACGCACCTCGACGACGACGTCCTTGTGTTGCAAGAAGAGCGGGATGGTGCCGGCTTGGACCGGCGTCATTTGCTCAAAGCCCATATCGCGTACGACATCGGCACTGCGTCCGGCATGCTGTCAGTGACTCTGTGCGCGGTCGAGCGAGAGCACGGGTGAGAACGAGGCGGTGCACGAGGCTCACATCCACGGGGTGAGCGCAGGCTGGATGCGCGACCACGGTCCAGCGTACGACGGCGCTGCTGCCAGTCTGTCTGTCGCCATCTTCCCACCCGAGAGTACGCGTTGCTATACTGTTTGAGCTGACTGATGATCGACGAGAGGAGCCGCCGATTGGGAAATTTTCTCATCATCGCTCACACGCTCACGTCGCAGAGTCCCTTTAGCTGGTCGCCTGCGAGCACGTCCGGGGCGTGAAGTGTCTCTTTCAACATTCGTATGTACACTGGCGACCGCTCTCGCTGCCGGCGCTTCGGCGGAGATCTTGCTGTGCGCTCTTCGTTCGATCTTTATCCAAAGCCTCAGTCCGGCGCAAATGGACGCACGAGCTTGGCGGGAACGTGGGTCGGTCGGCGCTTTCGCAGAGTCGGATTATGTACGCGATATTACCCGAGCGGGACCGGTCCGCCGTCCGGCGCCAGGCTGATCCCTGCAGCGCGCGATCACCAACCACCTCGCTGGTTCGCTTCTCTCGCTGCAGCGCCTCCCTCGCTGAGCGCAGTGTTCACCTTTTACAGTAGCGTGCCTTGTTGACTCGCTGCTTACATAACACATCAAAAGAGCTTTCGCAGGACCCGCTGATCTTCTCGCTGAACTCGATCAATCACGCTCGTGAAGCTCGCGCTTCGCACCTCGCTGTTTGCTGATAGCGAGGAGCCACTTGACGCTGATAGCGAGTGCAACGATCCAGACATGCTGCATCTCTCTCTGCACCTCTTCTCTTGCTACCATCACCTGCACGGACACCAGCGAGACGCCATGCACAACCGCGTATTCTTCGGAGTCCTTGCCATGGTCGGCGCCGGACTGGTCAACGCTGACGGCGACACCAACTCGGCCGTAACCGTGAGTCTTTCTTCAACCTGCTGACGCACGCTTCAACATACCGACTCACCCCCCGCACCTCCACCCGCAGGCTGATGGGGACCGAATCATCGCCGGATATATGCCAGAAATCTGGCCCGCAGTGATTGCGCTCCTTCTGTACGGCTGCTCCGCCGCCATACACTGGACAGCATGGTGGCGCAGCGGACGACCTCGATATATGCTAGTCTTGACCATCTCGATGACCAGTGAGTGGACCGGGACCATCCCAACGCACGACTCCGCGCCGCTAACCCAGCAACTACAGCCATGACCCTCGGATTCATCATGCGCCTCGTCTACCGGAATGGACCCGCTTCCATTGGGCTCTACATCATCATGTACATGCTGCTGCTCCTCTCGCCTTGCGCGTTCCTCGCCATGGACTGTACGCATCCCTCGCTTTTGAGCCGCCATTACTTTGCGCCAGGAGACTGACCTCCCCTTCACCGCCTGGACAGACATGATTCTGGGTCGACTCGCCGTCGCCATGGGTGACGAGGCAGCCAACTGTCTCGTCTTGCCGGCGGCACGGATCGCCAAGTTTTTCGTCTGGTCCGACGTCGTGACGTTCCTCGTCCAAGCTGCCGGAGGCGGCCTCTCGTCGGCTGGTTCAGAGTCCATGTCTAAATTGGGATCCAGGGTACATCTTCCCGCCTCTCCACCGAGAGGGAACCTTCGACTGACCCGTCATTCTTCCACAGATCAGTATCGCCGGTCTCGCGATTCAGCTCGCATCTTTCGTCTTCTTCACCATCACTTTGGTCATCTTCGGCTTCCGAGTCTACCGTCGCCCTACCTACTCCCGCGTGGTCACGCCGTTCCGCAAGTCCGATCTCGGTTTCTGGCGCCGGGATCTCGTCGTCCACGACTGGCGCCCTCTTTTCTGGATTCTGCTCGCCACGACCGTCGGCATCCTCGTCCGATCCGTGTTCCGTCTCATCGAGTTCGCGGAAGGGTACTACGGGTATCTCGCCATCCACGAAGGGTCAGTCGCCCGCCCTCCTGGAGAATCTCTTTCTCTCTCGCTCTGCGGAACTGATTCGGATTCACGCGCTCGCAGATACTTCTACCTCCTCGACGCACTTCCCCTCTGGATCTCGATGACCATGTACTGCTTCTTCTGGCCCCCGCGCTTCATCACCGGCGCACGGCAAACCTACTCCGGCGCCGTCGGTTCCAACATCGGACTTCAATCGCGCCGTTCCCCGTTCACCCCGGTCAGCGCCCAGGGCTCGCAGGATTCGCAAAACTCCTACGACGTTGAGCGGGCCGATTACAAGCAGTACAGGCCAGCCAAATACTAGCTCGTCCGGAAAGAACTTCGGTGGCGAGGAAACCCGTAGACGCTGCGCGTGTATCACTACTCATTAGACCATAGACAATGCAACTGCGATGACTCCCCTGACCTGGCATTGCCGGTTTTAGCGCTGATAGTCGCTTCCGACGGCCAGCTGGTGATCTGGGCGACCTCACACCCGAGCCGCGTCGTGGGCGCCTTTATTAATCTCAGCCTTCCGCAACGAGGCAAGACGACGGCCGCGGGCGGCTCGATGCGCTGCGTAAGTAGCACCCGAATCAAACTCGCGCCGCTTTCACATGGACAAAAAGAGTCGAAGCGGTCCAAGCTGTGCTGGGCCGGCGGAAGCCACGGGCCGCGGAGCGAGGTCGCGCCGGAAGCGATCTCGGTTGCGGCAAGTTTGATCTCGTTCGACACGTACGCGGCTTCGCCACCCTTTCTGTGCTGTCTATACGCACACACAGCCAGTTACACCATGGGCACGGCCTTGATGAGAGCAATCCTGCCGCTGGCGGTTCTGGCGACAGTCGCGCAAGCACAACCTCAGAATACTGCGTTCGCCGTACGTCCAGTTCCCGCAATCAGCGAACAAGAGATCTCGCTTCCCCTTTGTCATCGGTTCGTTGCTTATAACCAGGCTGACCGCGTTTTCCACCACAGCCCAACGGCGAGCTGATCCTTGCCGGCTTCGTGCCGTCGCTACCGCTCGGAGTCGTCGGACTCGTACTCTTTGCCTTGTCGTCCGTCGCATTATGGGCGCACTGGTTCCGGACGAATCGCCGACGCTACATGTTGACGCTCACCATCTCGATGGTCTGTAAGTCGCACTCCTTCGCGCCACAGCTCTCCGTGGCCGGCCCCTCGCGCTGACGTTACTCGCTCTGCAGGCATGACACTCGGATTCTTGTTCCGCCTGATCTACCGCTCCAACTACACTTCTCTTGGTTTGTACATCGTCCAGTACATGTTTGTCCTCTTGTCGCCGTGTGCTTTCCTCGCGATGGATTGTAAGTCGCGGATGATATCCATTTGCCACCTGTCCCTGCCAAGCTTTCCATCGACCCGTCCCCCTATCCTTTGCAGACATGCTTCTCGCCCGACTCGCACTCGCAATGGGAGAAGAAGCCGTCCACTGCCTCCTCCTGCCGGCCACCAAGATCGCCAAGTTCTTCATCTGGAGCGACGTCGTCACGTTTGCGCTCCAGGCCGCCGGCGGCGGACTCTCGACCTCAAAGACGGAGACTTCCCAGCGGATCGGGCCCAAAGTAAGACGGTGCATCTTGAAAAGCTGCAGAAGCGTGTACTGATGCGTGCTTCTCCAGATCACCCTCGCCGGACTCGCGATCCAGCTCGCGTCGTTCATCTTTTTCACCGTCACGCTTCTCGTGTTTGGCCTCCGACTCCTTCGCCGGGATGCTTATCGGAGTCCGTCGCAGCCGTTCTCTTTCGTCGGATACAAGTTCTGGTCGAACAAGCTCGAATACGACTGGCGGCCGGCCTTCTTCGTTCTCGCCTTGACTTGCATCGGTATCCTCATCCGATCCGTATTCCGTCTGATTGAGTTCTCGCAAGGTCAGTCTTCAAATTGATCTGCCTTTCTTTGTGATACCTCAAGGGTTGCTCTTCAGAGCCCGAGCCGCTTCTGTCCGTCCTCGTCCGCTGACACCGTTCTCCCTCCCCGCAATGTTTACGAAACTCGTGTCCGCAGGCTACTACGGTTACCTCGCGGTTCACGAAGGGTGCGTGCTGTTATGCGCGGAATCACGTTGACGGCCCTCTCTGACCTGAATCCCTCTCGGCAGATACTTCTACGGCCTCGACGCACTACCTCTTTGGCTCGCCATGACTCTGTACTGCTTCTTCTGGCCAGTACGCTTCATCGACGGCGCTCGTGAAGTTTACTGCGGCCCGCCAGCGACCACGACGGGCTCAAACGTCCCCGACGAAGAATCGATCGAGAAGGGCGCGCAAGACGGTTTTAAGCTCAACAACTCACTGCCGAGCCACGCGGGCGAAAGCCTCCCCATGACGACTCGGGGTACGACACTCTAGATATACGCGCGCTACATTGCTACGGCTACGCAGCTCTCAGAGGGTTTGTAGACTTTGAGACGGTTGTATCACTTCACCCCCTCTCCCTTGCAGCCCGATTTTTTGCGCTGCGTTCGCTTTTCTCTCTCCTCGCTTCCACCTCACTCACTCTTGGCTCTCAGCGCAGCCAGCTTTGAGTAGAGCTGTGCCCAGCTTAGAGGCCGCTTGGCTGCATGCGCGCGCGCATGGACCCCTTACGATGCTCGGTGTGGCTGCTCCGCGGACGTCCCGAAGCTAAGGACGCCTCTCGACATCTTCCGGGTGTCCCTACAGACGTCTCTTCGATACTTACAAGGGTGCCACTCTACTGGCGACTTGCTCTCAAGAGGCCATGCCTCGGACGCAGATGGTTCGGCTCTTCGCCCGAGCGTGGATTCTGACCGCTATCCTCGTCGTCAACGCCAAGAAGCGCAAGATGACAGTCGCCAATTCGTGTGCGTGTGGTCTCGACTTCAAGGCGTTCTGTGCGGATACTGACGCACTCGCGACAGGTCCATACACCGTCTGGCCTGGTCTGTTCACCTCGGTCGGACCGAAACCGGTCAATACGCCCACGGGATGGGAAGCGCCGCCGGGAACCTCCTGGACGTTCGAGGTCGAAGAATCTTGTACGTCTCGGCGAGTCCTCTCGACGCGGTGAAATCGGTCTGACTAGGCTTGCTTTCGCAGGGGGCGGACGAATCTGGCCGAGGTCCGTGATTGTCGGCGTGCGCAAGCAGCATCGGCCCTGATCCGTCCAGCACCCAGGACCGACTGCGACTTTACTACGGACAAGCCGGGCGCGCTGCAATGTGCCACCGGTGCGTGTAACGGCGGCTTGGAGTGCGATCCCAATACCGGAACCGGCGTTCCGCCATGCTCTCTGTGAGCTTGCTTTTTGGCACTTGCAACCCGCAGTCGAGAACATACAGCTGAGTCCTCGATTTCTTGGCAGCGCCGAGTTCAATCTCCAAGAAGAGGTCGATCACTGTGCGTTTGGCACCGTTCGAATGTCTTCGCCGGTGCCCGAACTGACGACTCCGCACCGCCTTTGCCACCTAGACGATGCCAGTAACGTGGACGGTTTCTCCATCCCGATCGCGATCTCGAGCAATGGAGATTGTCCCTTGGCAAATTGGTCCGCTTTGCTTCTTATTCGGCTCTTCCCCCTCACGCGAGCTGACTCGCCAATCCGCAGCCCGTATGATCTCCTCCCAAAGTGCCCAGATTCGCTCAAGAAGAAAGACGAGTCGGGTAAAGTTATTGGATGCAACACCGATTGCGGCGCTAATCCGCAGAATGAGGAGGTCAGTCGTTCTGGACGCGGTCTATTTGGTTCCCCAGCTGTCACTGACTTGTAAGGTGGCACAGTACTGCTGTTTCGGCGCCCACGATACTCTCGCCACGTGTCCGGCGAGCGGTATCCCCAATCACAGTTTCTGGCTCAAGGCCTGCCCGATTTCTTATGTGTATGCGTACGGAGAGTGAGTGCTTTTCACGCCTGACTGCGTCACGAGCCCTGGCTGACGAGTGATTCACAGTGATCTTGTACGTGGCCCAGACTCGCAATGGCTCGCGGATTCAAGTATTGACTCTTCGATTGTAGGCGCTGTTCACTTGCACAAAACGAGTGGACTGGACCATCACTTTTTGTCCCGGTCCGGATTCGTTCGATACGAAAGTGTGCGTTGCGCCCAGCTCTCGCGACTCGCGTCTCCGATGACTGACGTCTTGTCACAGAACTTTCCCTGACGGCAAGACGACGACGCAGGGTGCTGGCTTCCCAGAACCGACTGCCGTAAAGATCACGAAAACGGGTGTCACGGCTGGAGACGGGAAACCGGTCAAGACAAGGTACGTCCACCAGTCGACCGAAATCGGGAATCTTTCTGCTCACCTTGGCATTCACATAGCCCCGCCAAGTCCGGGACCTCCGGAAGCTCCTCAAAGAGCGGAACTTCCGGATCGCCTGCTGAGCCTACCGAAGCGCCAACCCCTGCTCCGCCAGGATCCCCTAGTCCGACAACGCCTGCGGACGGGTCACCTACTCCCTCCGATTCGCCTCCGTTGGAAACGCCTAGCGAATCCCCGAGCACAGGAGACGATACGATCTTTGGCGTCAAGTCTACTTATGTATATGTCGCGTTTGGTCTGCTCGTACTCGTGCTCATCGGAGCGGCTGCGCTCTTTTTCATGCGTCAGCAAAGGCACGGGCGAAGACATCGACATGAAGACATGTCGTCCGACGGCGACGGCGACGAGTCGGCTACCGACAGTGACGACGCCGGCGGACGCGGGAGGAGGCATTCGAGGAGGAAAAGCGACAAGTACGCGTCGGATGACAGCAGCAGCAGCAGCAGTGGCGACGACCGGCGCTCCTTGGGTCGCTTTGCCGCTCTCGAGAAGATGGAGCGCTTGGCTGCCCAGCAGAGCATCTACTCGGCCGCAGCCAAGAATCCCGCGGGTCTCAGTGGTCTTGCGGGAGGTGGTAGGACGGAGCGCGCTGATCCTCGCCCGCGCTTCCAGCTCGCCAAGCCGAGATACTTGTCCAAGAGCAGTGACAGCGACAGCAGCATCACCGCCGGACTGCCTCCACGAGGGACGCCGGCCTTTGACAACCTTATCTAAGTACATATGCAGCATTTATTGCAATATTGTAAATTAGAACTGCATGCCCGAGAAGCCGTTCGATGATCCTCCTCCTTCCGCTCCGCTACCGTCCAAGACGGGCCAATCGAGCCCGCTGTCGAGACCGAAGAAGGTGTCATCACCGACGAAAGAGGGATTGAGCTCGCTGAGCAGGGCCGAGAACGGGTCCGGCGCCGTCAAAGGCGCGTGCCCGTCGAGCATCCCTGCGGCCATCAAGGCGCGGTGCGAGGGGTAAGACGACGGCGTGTGCGATACCGAAGGCGATTGAGACGGAGTCGGTACATAGGACGAGGAGAGTGCGACGTCGTGGTACGCCGGGAAGGAAGGTCCGGCCGTGCTCAGGTTCGGCATAGTGGACAGGGACGGCTGAGGATGGAGCCCACGCTCGGTCGCGGCTCTCTGTAGGTGATGCGCAAGAGCTTGTGGATGCAGAGGCGGAGCGTCGGAATGTCCTGCGACCGCGCCTGCGCGAGGGCTCGTCGGCGCGCTCGTGATGGCGCGACGACCGCTGATTCCGGCGTCCCAAACCTTGCGCAAGAAAGCGGCTTGCCGCACAGATGGGTGGTGAGGGTTCGGCGCGATGGCGTCAAGGAGGTCGGCGCCGAGCTGGAAGAGTCGGCAGAGCTTGTCTTCGGGCGACATGGGAGCTGGCGGGAGGAGGGTTGAACCAGCGGCAATCACGGTCAAGTCGGATCTCAGAAGGCCGTCGTTGACGAGCTTGGCGAGGAAAATCAACGGGTAGCTAAACATCTGCAGCGTAACAGTAACTTCAGCTGGCGGGGTCATTTGTAGTTGCGATTGTGTGGGAGAAAGGTCGTACCACGCAGGTCAGAGAATCCGTCGACCACTTGAGCGTCTTGACGACGTCAAGATCGGGAGTCAAAGCGCCGCCGAAGCTACGCCATGGCAACTTTTCTCCACTGCGGCGGCCAAAGTCGGAGCGCAGGCTTCGACCCTGGGTCGAGACGGACAGCATCATCTCCTCGACGACTTCGACAGCCTTGGCGATGCTCTCTCGGTCTTCGACTTCGAGGTTCGACTGGAGCAGCTGCGCGGGTTCACTCTTGACTCCTTCGATCTCGCCTCTGCGGATCGCGACGAGGCGGGCTTTGCGCTCTGCGCGCCACTTGTTGAACGCAAAGCCGCGCACGGTGAGTCTCGTAAAATACGCGTACGGGACAAAGAGCGACCAAGCGATCGGGTCCTCGCCGCCGCTCTCTTCGCTCGAGACCGAGACCAGCGGCGCCCAGTACTCCATCCAAGAGTCGAACTCGTCGTCGAAGCGGCGCAAGCCGTCTGCGTCAAGAACGCCTGCCTCGGTCCGAGATTGGAGGGCGTTTGCAGCGAGCGCGACGAGCTCGACGGATGCGGCGAGTCTCACGTCGGATGGTTGTCGTTTCAGCGTGGCAAACAGTCGAGTGGTCTGTGCAACGGGCTCGGTCAGTTTTCGCTCCGTTGTCAAACATGATCCTCTTCCCGCACCTTGCACGCCTCTTGCGGCACGAAGTTGGCGGATTTCCCTGACTGGATCGCGCCGTGCGACTCGTGAAAGACGCAGCCGAGGTAGAGTCGTTGCTGCGAGATGATGTCCTCCGGTATTGGCGTCATGTGCTGATTTGCGAAAGCCTGTGCAAAGCTGCGAGTTTCTCATGTAATCAGCTCGGCGGCGAAGTGCGGGAGAGACTCGCAAGACTACGCACGCGTTGGCGATCGAAGGTAACCCGACAAATGCCGAGACGCGCGAGACGAGCAGGCGGAGAACCCAAGACGCGCGTACGTTCATCTTGCTCGCGGATTCGATTTGGCTCGCATCGCTCACGCCCCGCGCGTTCAGCGCCGAGTACTGGACGGGCTTGTAGAGGATTAAGAGCTGGACGGCGCGGACAAAGTCGAACGAGAGCTGGTCCGGCTGCGGGCAGAGGATCTGCGGCGCGAGGATCGTATCGAGGATGGTCGACACGGCGCGATAGAGCTGCAAGTTGACCGGCGTTCGTTCGCGGTAGTACAGCGTGAGGAGCAGTATTGCGTGGAAGAGAAGCGGCGAGCGGTCGCGGACAAGGCGCGGGTCCCGGTCGAGCGAGGTCGAGAGCAAGGCCGCCCACGGTTGTATGTTTTGGAAGAAGCTAGTTCCGGTCGGGATTGAGGCGTCAGTGGAACGCGGGTCGTTCAGGACTCGCCCAGGAAACAGCAAGAGCTCACAAGTCAAACTCGGCGTCGCACTGCTCGTAGGTCAAGATCCCTTTGCTGATGACATCCGGACGGACTTCCTCCCACGTGTTCGGCTGGGCAGTCGATGCGGTCGTCGTTGTGTGGTGCCCGTCTCTCGCCTTGGACGACGAACCGCCTCCGAGATCGACGAGGCCTTCAACCGCCATGGCTTCCCCGGCCGTCTCGACGGCGTTGACTCCGACCCCGTCATGCTGAGTCTCGGTGACGGCGGGGAAACCGTGCGGTGATATTGCCGACGATGCCGACGTTGCACGAGGTGCACTGTCGAGCGTGGAATGCGTCCGGAGATGGTGGTACCGTGGAGAGCTCGTTTCAGCAGACGAGAACGCGGCGGAACCGGCGGCAGGAGTTGCGCGAGCGAGGGCCGTTTCGAGACTTTCGAGGCGCGCGTTCATAATGCGCAGTTGTTCTGCTACATCTGGTGTCATTGCCGCGACTGTTGCTGCGGTAGACGCTGCAGGAGTCGATGCCGCAGCCGCATTGAGCGGAGTTGCTCCTCGAGTCCTGGTTGTCCTCGCGTCCGGCGTCGAAGCGCGCGAGAGCGTCGAGGCCGACGCTGTCGGTCCCACGCTGGACGGGAAGATGCATTCGATGTCCCAACTGCGTGATCAGGGCGTCAGCTGGACAGAACTTCGCTGTGTTTTTCGAAAGACATCTCTTTGGGTTCTCCCCAGAAGGAATCGGCGACTGACGTCTTGCAGCGGTGACAGGGACCGGGAGGGCCATCGCAGCGTCTGTACGCATGCTCAAAGTCAGCTCTCAGAGTGCCGGAATGGCGGTACAGACCGCGCACGACGTCGAGCACTCACTGCTTGGCCTTGTGACACTCGCCGCATGCTGCCTTGCTCCGAGCGAGTCGCCCGGACTTGCCCGGTGCGCGACCCTGACCTACTCCGCCGGTCATCTCGTACGCTGTGTGCAAGCCTCGTAGCGTCCGTAAGGTTCGGCCTCGTCTCGAGAAATGAAAATCGCAGCCGCGGAAGGTCGGCGGATCTACGCCCGGTGATCCGCGGACTTACGGCTGCCGACTTGCAGGTGATCGAGGACCTCATCGTACTCGAGTCCTTTGCATGCATGCTGCTCGCGTGCAGCTGGCAGCACAGATCCACGCAGGCCATTCTCCGGTCCCGAGCACAGCTTGCTGCTTCAAACCTCCTGCGGCCCCGAAGCGACCAGCTGAGGCTACCAAATCTTGAGTCCCGTGCCGCCCCACGCAGCTGCTACAGCGCCGCAACGACTATGGCGGATCCGAAGCTATCAGATACGGGAGGCTCTCTCCACAAACCTGCCCGCGCAGGAGGTGCTGCCGTCCGGGCGCCAAAGAGACGATCTCAAAAACCGGTCCTGGTCGGCGAGTGGCAGCCAACTTTGCCCAGCCGCATGGGCGCGCGAAGCAAAGGCTGCGGACACTATGCCTGGGGCAATCCGCTCATGGCTGAGCGTATTGCAGCGTTCGGTGAGTTCGTAATGCTGCTCTCGACTCTTTCCGTCGGAGCATCTTGTTCCGACGCGCTGCTGTCTGCCAGTTCGGACGCTGACGGACAGGCTCTGAAACGGCTTGACTCAGACCTCGACGGGACCGTCATCCAGCCGAAAGACGGAAAGGCATTCCCGAAAGACTCGTTCGATTGGCAGTTCTGCAGTCCGCTCGTCGTTCCCAAACTGCGAGAATTGCATCGCGCAGGGTCAGTCGACCGGATCTGCTTCTTCAGCACACCCGCCGGTGAATGCAAGCTGACCCCTTCCGTGACGCAGCTACTCGCTCGTCCTCATCTCGAATCAAGCGTCCTCGAACCCAAAACTCGCAATGGACTTTCGGAAGAAGGTCCCGTACATCTGTCGCAAGATCGGCGTTCCCTTGCACATATATGCGTGCTGGGATTTTGACGAGTACCGCAAGCCGGCGCCGGGGATGTGGCACGCCGTCCAGGAGCTCGTAGCTGCCGCCGGAAATGAAATCGGTGCGTCTCGCGCAAACTTCTTCCTCCTGGGAGAGCCGTGTGTTTACCAATTTTCTGATCGTCCGCTCAGACTACGCCTCTTCATTCTACGTCGGCGATGCAGCCGGCCGCCGTGCGGACCATGCCGATACCGATCGCAGTGAGGGAACTCGTCAGCCGTCGTTTTCAGTGGCTCGAGCGCTCACGACTTTTCCCTTCCACCGCCGGCCAGAATTCGCGCTCAACGCCGGCTTGCGCTTCATGACGCCAGAAGAGCTCTTTGCTGGAGCGGATCCGGATCCGGATTGGGCGCTGTGGGGTTGGAACCCGTTCAGCTATCAGCACACAGGTGCGCCGGCCGATCAAGAGTTTCCTGTCACGCTGTGAGACAGCTGACTGAGCTCCTCACACAGCTCCTCTCGCGGCAAATTTCTTCCGAGTGGATGCCGCGGGCCTGCTCAGCAAAGGTTCCGCCGCGACGGACCCAAGCGAGGTCGTGCTGCTCGTCGGTGCTCCTGCTTCCGGCAAGACGCATCACTGGAAGCAGACCTTGCAGCCGCAGGGCTACCAGCTTTTAGTGAGTCAACTGCGCGCGGACTTGACTTCCGCCTCCTTTTTTGTTTGCTGGTGCACACGACGAGCTTGCCTCTCAAGGTCGATCAGTCCATCACGCAGAGCAAGCTGACCAGTCCCATCGAATCTTCAGGAGTGTGAGACCGAGCGGGGTTTTTCTGTGCCTCTCCGTGTCAAGGGCTGGCTGCAGCAAAGGCTCGATGTTCCGGTTCCAACTTCAGGCAGCGAAGAAGCGGCGCTCTCTCCGGGTCCGCCTCCCTCGGGCGCGCCTCCGGCTCGCCTCGTCCTCTCGTCCTCTTTCCCATCTCGGCATTCGCGCCGAAGCCTCCTCGCCCACCTTCGGACGACGTACCCGCACGCACACCTCCGCGCGATCGTCTTCTCCCCCGTTGGCGGCTTTGACGCAGCAACGTCGGGCAAAGGCGGCGTCGAGCTCTGGAAGCACAATAGCGTTTGGAGGATGGCGTATCAACCCCCTCCCGAGCGAAACGACCCGCTCGACGCGACGAGCCTGGTACCGATCGAGGCGTTCAAGAGGTGGGAACGAGATTGGGAAGAACCGACTCTTGACGAGGGTGAGAGTTACATACTGTCCGCGAACCAATCCTCTCGAAAAACCCCTTCTGACAGTCTCATGCCCGGTCCAGGATTCGACGCGATCGAGCAGTGCTTCTTTGGTCTCGATCCGGCTCGCACGTCGGCACAAGCCTTTGCCGCTTGGCATCAGTGGCTCGCGGATGTCTACCCCGGCAAGGCGATCAAGACGGGGCGTGTCGCGATCGAGGGTCCAGGTTGGACCGGACTCCGCAGCGTGCAGAGCTGAGTCGTACTCGGGTCTTTTCTCCTGACGGGCCGGTTCCAGCTTGTAGATCACCGTGCATCTTCTGCGCATGCCAGCTGTTTTTGGGGGGACCCTGATGGTGAGCGGTAATTGCACACGGAGCTAATGTGACAACAACGGATGAGACGAGGACAATGAGGGGGGAAAAGGAGTAGCCGTGTATTTTTAGTACTTGAGCCGAGTCGAGTAGTCTGCAGGCCGGTACCAGTGTCAGCGCAGTGTCACGAGGTGGGCGAATCCCCTTTTGATGGCTCACCTCGTGGGGAGACGACCAAACCGCGACCCTTGGACGCTCCTCGGTACACAGTCTCGATGATGTCGATCATCTGCGCGGCAAGAAGCGGGTCAACCGAGGTGCTCCAGTGAGTGGGCCTGGACGGCGGGGAGGGGCTGACCTCCTGCTTGTCCTCGATCGCCCACGAGATCTTGTTGTTGTTACCGGTGCCGAGATCCTGTCATCGGGGCAACGCGGGATGTCAGCTTTTTTTTTTTTTTTTGTTTTTGCGTCCGTTCCTGCGCAGTCGGTGCTGCTCACGATCATGATGTGCTTGTTTCGGTAGAAGAACCTGCGCGGAAAATGACGAGCAGGAAGTCAGCGCCTTTAATCTTTCCGCCAGATGACTTGGACTGCGCGACTGCGTGCTCTCTGGCTCACATGGTCGTGCAGGTGTCGTACAGCTCGTACATCTGCGGGCGATGCAAGACAGTGTCAGTCTCGGGTCTCGAATCGGAGGAGAGCGCAGCGCACCTTGTTGAAATCGGGCACGGCGGTGATGTCGACCGTGTCTGCAGGCGGTGTTCTCCCCCGAGTCAGTGGCGCCGACGATAGCGGCGAGAGCAGACAGACGCACAGATGACTGCCATGTTCTTGACCTTTTCGGCGATGCCGTAGAGGGTCTCGTCGTGGCGCATGCAGTCTGGCTCGTAGTCGTGGCCGAAGCGGATGACGACGACGCGCGACTCTTCTGCGAGGATGGCCTGGTCGACGTGCCACCCGGATTCGAGCCTCGGCAGGAAGATGGACATTGTAACTGCGAGTCGGTCAGGGAATTCGAAGACGAGAGCGGGTCGGCGACGGCGACGGCGACGGCGACGGCGACGGCGACACGAGCGGGGCGGTGCGGGAGTCCGGATGGGCGCTACTAGTTCAGAAGAGCTCTAGGCTGTAGCACCTGCTGCGTGTGTAGCCTTTCGAGGCGAGGGTGGTCCGAGGTCAACTCTGCTCACGATGACATTTCGCCAAAGTCGAGCACCGTAGCCTCTCCTCCTCCGAGTCCAGCGCCGAGATGGCCTACACGTCAGACAGCGACAAGCTCTTCTTGAGCGACGCCCAGCACGAACAGTCGGTCCCTCCTTGTCCTCCACCCCTCTGTGGCGAGGACTCACCAACGAGGCCAGGTCTGCCATCCGCGCAGCCCGCGCCAAAGCACTCGCAGATAGAGGCGCGCCGATCCAGCTCCCGAGCAAACCCATCTCGGTCCGCGTCAGGTCGTCGCGAGGAAGCCGCTCGGAGCCCGAGGCCTGGATCGCAGAGAGCGGCTTTGTCGTCCGCAGAGTCGCACTCGAGGTGAGTTCTGCCCCGGTTGCTTGCCCACAAAGATCAGGGACTGACATGCACTCCCACGCTCGCAGTCCGGCAAGACGCTGCAGATCTACCGAGGCCACACCGGACCCGTCACCTCGCTCGACTTTTACGCCGTCCCGCTCGGAGGCGGAAAGACGCGCCAGGTCCTCATCAGCGGGTCGTGGGACAAGAGCTTCAGGGTCTGGGACATCCAGGTGCGTTCTCGCGAGCGGGGATGATTATTCCGGATCCCCTTGCCCCTGACCGCCCGCACCGCCGCAGACGAAAGCGCTCCTCTCGACGACGGTCGGCCACCTCGACTTTGTCAAAGCCGTCCACGTCATTCCAGACCTGTGCGTGCTCGTGACCGCCTCCTCCGACAAGGACATCCGGGTGTGGGACCTCGCCGCGCTCGACTCGTTCGACTTTGCTTCGCTCGCATCCGGCGGCGGCGGCGATAATGATCACGAAGCCGAACCTCCAGCCCCGCGACAAGGAGCGGCGCCCCCTCCCGCGCGGCCCTTGCGACCTCTCCCGTGTCTCCTCGCTCTCAAGGCACATACTCGACCGATCAAAGTCCTCGCGTCGTACCCCTTGCTTCGAGAGCTCCCGGCCGGCGTCGCCGACGACGAAGTCGACGTCTCGCTGCGCGAACGGACCGGCCGGATCGCGCTCGTCAGCGCAGACAGTATGGGCGCCCTCAAGATCTGGGAGCTGTGGCGCGAGGCGGACGAGCTCAAGGGAGAGTTGAGATCCGAGGTGCGGCAACACGAGGGCGGGATCTACGACTTGACGCTGAGTCGAGACGGAGAGATGTGGACAGGTGCGGCGGCTCGCTTTCGTGTAGACTCCAAGTCCGGCTGACTCGGTGGGACCCCCGTGTGTCCAGCCTCGGTCGACAACTCTGTCTTGCTCTCGCAACTCTCGCTCACGTCCGCTTCCGCCGCTCCGACGCCTCTACTGCGGATCTCCCACCCGGCTCAGGTCCGCTCCGTCCTACCGCTCGCTTCCGTCTTTCCCGACTCGCCCTACCTCGCCACGGGCTCTTCCGACGAGCTCTTCCGCCTCATCGACTTGTCCTCCTCTGCCACGCTCGACCCGAACCCGGCACGAGAAGCCAAACGCGAGTGGCGCGGGCTCCCGCTGGCAGCCACCGCTCCCGTCGAGGGTTGCGTCCGCGCAATCGAGGCGCACACGCACGAGGTTGTCCAACTGTGTGCCTACGCCTCCAGCGACGGGAAACAGCAGTGGCTCCTCAGCGCGAGTCTCGACAACACCCTGCGGAGGTGGAAGTGGCCCGACGTGCTGACGCAAGAGATGGACAAGGTGGTCGTTGTCAAAGAGACCGCCACGGAGGAAGAGAGTCTGCTGACGGAGGAAGAGGAGCGCGAGCTGGCCGAGTTGATGGGTGACGACTAGGTCTGGAAGGGCGGGAGAAATACTATACTAAGTTCTGTGGATTGGTCCTACATGTGAGACTACTCCCCAATCAATGCGTTTGCGTTCCGGACCCCGGTGTCTTTCTTGGATGTCGGTTTCTCGCGGTCGCACAGCATTCCTTTCTTCTGCCAGAGGGGGCAGCTGTGCCGAGAATAATGCATAAAAAGCTAGGAATTGCAACAAATATCAGGAGAGAGATGCAAGGACAGTCACAAGATCAAATAAAGAGAAAAGGAGCAGATCGGAAGAGATCAAATAGAAGGATAGGAAACGGAGAAAGAACTCGCCTACGCTGGCTGGTGCCAGCACCAGAACACCTCTTTGGCGCAGTCGACGAGTGCGGTTACAGTGGGATTCTTCTGCTTCCTGGCGATGTTCCTGACGATCTCGTCGCCGGGACCGAACCGAGTGCAAAGGCCAGGTTGATTCTCCACACAACAATTGGAACACTGAGGGTTGGAGTACCGGCAGGGATGGTGGGCCCGATGACTCTCATGTACGCAGTGTGCAAAGTCAAGCCCAGGCAATTGTGCTTGTGGATGTGCTCTGTCAATTGCTGCACCTTGATCCAAGAAGTACGGGGTGGCATAGCGTGCACGACTCTATCGCGCACAAGCTGGAGGCCGGCCTCCTTGACGAAACTGGTAGTCGCGGTCTTCTTGGGCGGGTTGCTGCCGGTGAGGAGGAGGGCAGCCCGGCAGTGGGGGCAAAGAGGGGACTCAGCGAGACGCGCTTGGCATCCATGCACGGGTGCTTGGAAAAGTCTTTGATGGCGCTGTAGTGTAGGAACGTGCTGAGGCACTTTGTGCACATATCAATCTTGAACTGCCCAACTGCAAGGACTGCCCCCTTGCCACATTGCCTGATGCTGCCTCAAGTCTCTACACTTCGCTGGCTCATCCCTTCCTGTGGTTCATATAGCTCCGCCTGACCATTTAACACTGTTGTTAAATGTTCTTAGCCTTTTGGCTGTGTGGGTAAGGCTTGAGGCGGAAGCTGAACCTTTACAGCTGGACCACTGACTGGCCAACAAAGATGGCTGCCGAGAGGAGCTCGCAGCCGACGTTGAAGACGTGGACGCAGCCCTGGGTGCAGCGGAGAAGGTCGCATCCACGAATGATGATCTCCAAGACGAGGTCGAGGGCGGGTTGGGCGTGGCGGCGAGAACGGTAGATGTGTCGGCCGATGGCAGGTTCGTGTTGATCGGAAGAAAGGGTGCGCCGGCTGAGAGAGCCCGACGCGGTTGCACCTTGGGCGCATTCACCTTGTTTGTAGACAGCGGTTGACCACGTCGGGGGACTTTGAGGGGTCGTCAACTTGCACGGTCAGTGTCGGCTGCTCGTTTCTGACCGCATGCGCCAGGGCCGTTCGTCACGCCACCAAGCAGGCCTTGATTGCTGCAGAGAATCTCGATGTTTGACTCGGACTGCTTAGTTTAGTGGCAGAATGCCGCAAAAGGTCTAGAGGGGAGTCTGAGGCTGGGCATTGCAAATCATCCACTACAGCGCACGCAAAGATGGGAGGACGCACTCCTCAACTTGAGTACTGCAAAATTCCGCAGTCTTGCAACAGTTTTGGCCGCTTAGTTGAGTGGCAGAATGCCGTCCGGAGACCAGTAGTGAGAGGTCTAGGGCAGTGGAAGGACCGTTGTCGGTCCAACACTAGAAGAGTCTCCGAGCCGTAGAAGTTGGCACAGCGTATTACAACTGGC
>JAKEZK010000095.1:0-22541 GCA_021654155.1 Rhodotorula sp. CC01
TACACACTTGGGTCCCGCTAGCTCGCTCCGCTCGTCGAGAGAGTGTTCGCTCGGTTCATTCAACACCGAGCGTTCCAACTCTGTCCTTCGCACTTGTCCTCTTAACACCTTCTTCAACTTATTGTCAACCTTCCCTGCATACATGCCCTGGACTGTACTGCTTCTCTTCTCCAACCGGATTTCCCTGACCGAGGCTGCTCAGAGCCGGGTTTCTTCACACTATTATCCTCCCATCTCCCATACTTCGGGCACCAGGTCAACACAGGCTCACCCTGACCTCAATACACACTACAACATTGTATATCCATACATCCCAGCGTGACTTGCTGCCGCCCCGTGGCCCCCGTGGGCTATGGAGCTGGTCAAGCCATTGTCTACAGTTCAGCTTGACCCAACTTAGCCTTCTCAGTCTGTCTGACACCAAAGAGGCCATATAAATTTCCTTACGCACAAGCAAAAACAGGGTGCACAGCGCCAGCAAAAAAGTAGTGATGTCAGTGGGATTCGAACCCACGCCGTTTCCGACTAGCGAATTCCCGAAAGAACCTGAAGCTAGCGCCTTAGACCACTCGGCCATAACACCGTTGCTGTTTAGCCGTGAAAAAGCCAGTATTTCGAATTAAAAGAGAGATCGCTTTGTCTCCCGCTCGTCCGTCTGTTCAGGCAAGTTCTCCTCACAGCCCCTCTACTCTCGCCCTGTAACTGTGCTCGCGACAGAGGCATGCTGCCTACCTCTATCAGACCGGGTGGGCCCTCGCTGTCGGTCTCTAGCGCGGTTGCGACGGCGAGCCAGTCGTCGCCCCACCACCTCCGGGTCAACGACAAGGCGCACGGCACGGACGCACTTCAGAGCCAAGAGCGCGCAGTCGCGAGCGATCCAAAGTACCGCAAATACGCACAGCAGGTGGAGAAGACGCTGGCGACCTTTGAACACGTCAACGAGTGGGCCGACTTTATCACGTTCCTCGCGAAACTTCTCAAGTGCCTGCAGTCGGCACCGCAGTACCCGTTCATCCCGCACAAGCTCACGGTGGCCAAGCGACTCTCGCAATGCCTGAATCCGGCACTCCCGACAGGCGTCCATCAGCGCGCGCTCGACGTCTATGTCCACATCCTGACGACGATCGGTCCGGACAACCTGCGGCGGGACCTGCCCGCCTGGACGAGCGGACTTTTGCCGTTCTTTCAGTACGCCGCGACGAGCATCAAGCCGATAGTCCTGTCCATATTCGGCCGGTTCTACTTGCCGCTGCAGGAAGCGCTCCGCCCGGTGACGAAGGCGTTCATCTTGGCGCTCTTGCCCGGACTCGACGAAGAGGCCAGCGAGTGGTTCGAGCAGGCGAGTTCCGCAGAGGAGGAGACGGGGACTGGCGGGGGTATGCTGACCGAACCTTTGTGTGACGCTGAGCAGGTTGCCACCTTATTGGACCGCCTGTGCGACACCGTCTCGTCGACTTTTTTCCTCCCCAACATCTGGCTCGTGCTCATCACGACTCCCCACGCACGTGTGTCGGCACTCAACTACCTCCTGCGACGCCTGCACCTCCTCGTCCCTTCGGGATCGGAAGACTCGGGATTGCCCGCGACGGGAGTCGACGGCGAACGGCAACAGGCGACTGGCGCCTCGGCCGAGAGCAATGCCGGCCACGACATCGGGCTGATGATACGAGGCTACGCGGCCGCCCTCGAGGACGACCAAGTGCTGGTGCAACGCAGTGCCCTCGAACTCTTGATCAGCACGTTGCCGGTATCAGGTGCTGCCTTTGGAGGGTGTGTCGCCTCCCAGTCCGAGCCTGCGGAGACGACGATCACTGACTCGTGGGCACACCCTCTAAAGACTCGCGCCAGACGACAAGGTCTTGCTGATCCGGGCGAGTCTACCGGTTGTCTTGCGGCGAGATTTATCGCTCACGCGCCGACTACACGCCTGGCTACTGGGCGCATCCGACGCACCGCAAGACCAGATGGACCATTTGCGCAAGTTTGCCCTCGAATCGCTCCGGACCGCCCTTGTGGAGGACATGACCGCTTTCGAACCTGCTGCCGATGCACCGTCGCGATTGCCGCACAACTCGGACCCGGTGGTCGCGCCTCCTCGCCGACATGCCACGACGCGCCGACAACGGGCTTTCAAGATATTCATCTCGCTACTCGACAAATGGGAGATCGGTGCGCCGCTCACCGAAGTCGCCGTGATGGATGCCTTTGCCGCCGTCCAGGCGATGTCGGAGGCGCCGCACGCGAGCTTCGAAGAAGTGAGGGCGGAATCTACTGCCGGAACGCAAACAGACAGACAGCTGATTACAAAACCGTCATAGATTAGTCTGACAGCGCAGCTCCTGTACGATGCGTTGGACCCGATGCTCCTGTGGCGCCAAATCTATCGATCCGTCCAGAGGAGTCTCCGAGAAACCGCACCGAATGCGACTCCGAACGCGTCGCATCGTAGCGTCACGGCCCCGCGCGACCTCGAACTCGTTCGCTTTGTGATCAAGACGTTCAAGATCCGCGACGAGGAAGTCCAGAGACTTTACGGGCCGGTCGTCGCATTCTCGACCATCGGTCAAATCGCGGTTAGTGTCACGCCTGAACAATCGCGAGTGGGTTGCACCGACTGATCCGCCCCTCTTGCGCAGACCTCTCGGCAGCTGAACGATCATCTCGATCCCTCGGTTCTCTCATCCGCCGCATCGCTCGTCCGGGATCTGCTCGAAACGACTGATTTCGAGAGCGTCTTCAACTCCAACTCGAGTCACGACGCGAAGTCTGCAAGGACAGCTGAGGGCGACGCGGTCCCGCCTTCGCCGACGGACGCCGTTCGACTCGCAGGCGAGCTGTTTGGCAGAGATGACAACTCCGCCTCGGGGGATGGGAGTTTCGACGGCCAAGTCTTGTTGCTGGAAACGACTCTCGCGTCTCTGGACATCGTCCAGTCCTGTTGCCTCCGCCGCGCTCCCGCCACCGAGAGAGCAGCCACCGATGATGGCGCCCCCGGTGCAGCGACCGATGCCCTCGACACCTTGTGCCTCACGGCTGTCGGCATCTTCACCCGCCTCTCCGGACTGCTTTCGTCCAGGATTGAACCAGAAATGCGGGCTGCGCTTCTTCTGCAAACGCATTGGTCGCCCGGCGTATGGTTCGACTCTGTACTGCAGACTCTCCAGTGCATCCCCGCGCGACTCGAAAACTTTGCCCTCCACGAGGCTCTCGTCGGCGCAGCTCTCGAGGCAAGCAGAGCTGGATGGCTCGGTGTGCTACCGCACAAGAGCAGACTCGTTGCCGCGGCGGCAAAGAAGGTGCGTCATGAGACCGAGAGGGTCTTTCCGGCGGATGCAGCTGATCGCTTGCAAGTCTGCACAGCTGCTGAACTACCTCGGACCTTCGACTGCTCCGTGTTATATCAGCGCAACCGATCTGATCTGGCGGCTGGACGAACTTTGTCCGTCCCGACTGGTCGAATCGCTTGTCGCCGAACGCCTGAGTTCTGGACAGGCGGACACGCGGAGCGAGGGTTTCGCAGCCTTCGGGAACCTTTGGCGGTGTACTTGTGCGTCGTTCGTGGTGGTTACCTCTACCGAGCGGAGAGCTGAAGTCCATCTCCTGCAGCCGATCAACAACTGCCGGGACAGCTGATGACCACTCCGATGTTTGGCGTCCTCGACGGGTTGAAGGCCGAAGATCTCACGACCCGCAGGCTCGCCGAAGCCTGGATGCGCTGCAGCCTCAAATCGTACCTTCGGTAAATGACGACTTGTGGGTGAATTCGGGTCCACGCTACGTGCTCACCGTCCGTTGCCTTCCCTAGCGTCCTCGACCCTTTACTCTTCATCCTCGCCGATCCACGCCACCACGTACACGCGCGAGTCGAGAAGCTTGGCGACATCCGCATGCCTCTGTTCTCTTACGGCCAAGCGATCGATTCCGATCAGCTCCACCACGCGCTCGATAGCCTGCTCTCGCTCGCACGGTTCGGCGGCCAAGGATTTATTCGGGTCGCCAAAGCCTCCTTTCTCAAACACTCGTTCGATCCCGCCCTACGGCAACGAGTTTTACAAGGTATGATGCACGCATTTCAATGGCTGGGCACCCGACCCTGACGCCTGCGAAACAAACACAGCCGATCTTGACACGAGCACCTACCTCGACGGGATGGTCAGCCTCCTTTTAAGGTGCGTCTGGGCGTTCCGCTCGTCACCTCGATGTGAGGTGTAACAACTGAGCCGCGCTTGCCGTCTTCAGGTTCCTCTGCGCGAGTACAGCTCACGATCCAGCACGACATCACAACAGCTCGGAAGAACGCCTCCACGGGCTCGCCGCTGAAATCTTGCAGGTGCTCCTCTCGCGCGGTGAGGCGGACTTGGCCGATCTCGATTCCATCGAGGCAGCTTTGATGTGTCGACTGTATAGTTCGGTCCATCACGGGCACGTCGATCTTCAGAACAAGATGCTGCATGTCCTGCATACCGCTGTGCACGCGTCCCGACAGCCTTCCGCCTCTCCACGCCATCGCACCCAGTCAGAGGACGTCGGCGCTCCCGCAGGAAAAGCCACGAGCGGGCCGCAGCTTTTCTTGCCACCCGACCTCGCCTTCGAAGCGTTCTTCGTTCGCCTCGTCTCATGCGCGCTCAAGCAAGAAGACGTTGCGGTTGTTCATCACTGGCTCGATTTCCTCCTCATGGCTGTGCCTCACTCTCGCTACGAAGCACCTGGAGTTCTCGGCCCGGTCCTCGATGGCCTGATCATGCACGTTCAGACTTGCGTCAGCGACGTGACACACATGTTCGATCCGGACCGATCCTCGCACACTCGTAGCGTCGTCACCGATGCAGAGTTCGCGGCTCTAGTCAACGCACTCGAGCGACTTCTCCTTCTCTCGCTGGCGCGAACCTCGAGCGCGTCGTTGGACGCGGCCACGAACGGCGCCGAGCCCAAGCACACGGCTGAGGGCGCCGGCGCGTCGGGACCGTCCGCCTTGTTCGGGTACGTGACGGGTGTACTCGGCCACACCGAAAGCGAGGTGGCGGAACCATCCAGCCGCTCCAAGGTGAGCACTCCCGCTTGTGTCCACCCGGACGGGGCTGACCTCTCGTCCGGACAGCACGATACGCAGCATCTCACCGAGGCGGTTGCAGCGATTCTCTCCGCATGGGCGACGAGTCTGCAGCTGGAGCGCGCTCCGAAGAATGCTCTCTCCGAAACCCGGGATCATGTCGCCAGTCGCGTCCGCTTGCGGTCCAAGCGAGCCATGGAGCGCTTCCTGAAGTCGCACAACGTCGCCACCATAAACGCAATGGTCTGTTATTGGTCTGTGCGAGAAACGGTATGTTCAGCGTTCTCTTGCCAAGTTCAGCGTTCTCTTGCCAACTTCTAGCCTAGCGCGGAAGTTTGACGTCCAGTTCTGAGTACGGCAAAACAGGACGAGTCGTCGGCTCTCGCTCCGACCGATGACGATCTGGCCGGAATCATACAGACGATTCTTCCGCAGCCGACTGTGCTCGTCACCTGCATCTACGAAGGCATCGATGCGAAGCCGAACCCAGCAAAACCTGGCCGATCTGCTGGGACGTGAGTTTTCTGCCGGGACGATTCTTCGTTCCAGCTGTCTCGAGCTGACATCCGAGCGCACAGAGTGACGGATCAGTGCTCCTTGCGATTCCTCGAGTTCTACATCCGACAGATCGAGCCGGCATCCGCCGTTCAGCTTTGGAACAGGAGCTTGGCTTTCATGCGCGATATTCTCACCAATCAGGCCACCGCTCGCGCTCTCATGTTCCCGGCGACGCGGTAAGGCGTCAAGAGCGCCAAGCAAAAACCCAGAGGTGACTGACTTGCCTACTTGCAGTGTCTTTACCGCCCTGTGCATCCAGATTTCCCGCACGCAAGCCTTGGAGGACCGTCGCATGCGCCGAGACCTGCACGAGACTCTCTCTCGTCTCGTCGACAACACTGTACAGAGTGCTGGTCGAGCGCCGGACAGTTCGGGGTGGTTGCGCAAAGGCGTGCGAGACGGAGTGCACGGTGGTTCGTCTGAAGCTGCCACCACTTTCCCCCGGGGAACGAGTTCTGACGCGCGTTTCGTGTCCACAGACGACGACTCTGCGCAAGATGATGCTCGCAAACAAGATGAGAAATCTTCTGTCGGAGAAACGGAGAAGCCGAGCGCCAGCAGGACGGCCGACACCAACCAGGTACAACATCTCTCGTCTTCCGCGTGTCTTCGTCGCGCTGGCGGACTGATGAAGTACCTGCCTTTAGATTGCCGACTTTCTCAGCGAGCACATCCTCCCGAACTTTGACATGCTGCAGATTGAGGCCGAACGTGCTTCCGCGATCTGCGCAAACATCGTCTACTACCTCATCGCGCCCGCACTGAAAGGTCGAGGACGGTCAGTCCCGAACCCATCAAGCCTTCTCGTCCTTTTCAACACGGCACTGATATAGTCGACTCGAACACTCTACTGCAGGCACTTTGAAGTCCCGGCGCCCAGCATCCGCATGCTCCAGCAAATGAGCCAACATGCTGCGGTTCTCAAGGCCTGGAAGGGCGTCGTGACGGATGCTCTCGCCGATCACCGATTTTTCCAGGCGTCGCCGTCTACCGAGCCGTCTTGGCGACCTCTGGTCCATGCCCTCACTCTCGCAGACCGTGAGCGCATGCCCGAGCTCGTGGGTACGGCTGGATGTTCCGGTTCAGCTTCAGGTCGTTTGTCTCCTAACGCAAGCTGCACCCTTAGCCAAGGTCTCGACATCGTCCTCGGCCAACATCTTCACCAATCGCGAGCTCGAAGTGCTCTCGCGCGCCCTGGCCTTGCGCCGCCTCACCTACACCCTCTTCTGTTCCCCCAAGGACACGTTTCTTGCGCAGTTGCCCGCCGTCCAAGAGAAACTCGTCGACTTGCTCCGATCTCCAGTTGGCGATCTGGTCCACGCCGAGGTGCGTTTTCCGCCTCCGCGAGCGGTGAATGCAGCCCCGCTTTCACGAAGGCTTATTTGCTCTTGCGCGCGCAGGTCTACTTGTGTCTTCGAGTGCTCTTCTGTCGGATCGACAACCAACATCTCGCTGGCCTCTGGCCTGTCCTTCTGACCGAACTGGTACGTGCGATCTGTGGATTGACGGGCGGAGAAGAACCTAACTCACCTATTCGCTGACCTTGCTCTGATTTCGATACAGTTGCGCTTGTTCGACTCGCTCTTCGACCATACCATTGCCGAAGACTCGGACTTGCTGCAGCTCGTCTGCGCGGCGTGCAAGTTCATCGATCTCACCTTGGTTCTGCAGACTGAAGATTTCCAGATGTGCGCCTTCTTGTTCGAGCAGTCCTCCGCACCGAGACTGATCATACCGTTTCTCCCTCAGCCACGAGTGGATCTTTGTCACCGACACGGTCGACGCCGCATCGTCCTCGGGCGTCTGGTCGTCCCAAGCCATCATCGACCGTCTTGGCGATTTGGCGGCCGGAGACGGGGAGGAGGAAAACATCGCTCTGACAACCCCGCCCACAAACTCGCACCGGTGGCAAGGTCGACGACCTTTGCTCTCGGCCCGCCGCATCACGTCGATGGCCGCACTGCGACCTTTCCTCCGGACCATCAGCGTCGCAGCGTACCAATCGCTGTATCACGCCGGGACCCGCATTGACTGGGAAGCGGTCGAGCGCAGCCTCGTCGGTGATCTGTTTGACGGCCCCGAGACGAGTCCCCACCCGTAGCAATGCACTTTCAATGCCCGAGCCAGCTCTTACGCTCGAGAAGCACGTGCATCTTAGCTTCGGAGATCCAAGCACGTGAAAGCTGGCCAGAAAAATTGCTCGAGTGGAGGTCGGCCTGGTGGATCGCGTAAGCCTTGAGCAATTAGCACGGGGGGCTATACGCTGGGTCTCTGTTGATGAGGTCGTTTGCGCTCATGCGAGTTGTCTCTAAGGGGAGGAGGTCCCTGACGTGTCGGCAGTGGAGGAACGGCGCGCGGTAAATTCCTCGGTCGGAGCGCGGACGGCGGCCGCGGCGACGGAGCTCGACACGCCGCGCTTACGTTTTCCTCGTCGATCCTAAACCTGGCACATTGATCTGCTCGGCGCAGACTCGGACAACGTTCTCCTCTCATAGTTCTAGCTTTTACACGCTGCTGCGTACCGCGCCATCATCACGAGAGGCAAACTTGGCGCGCCGAGGGCTTGTACGCGGTCAAGAGCCGGCGACGTAGATCCCTCTCCGTTCGATTGATCCTTCCCGCGACTTCTTGCGACAGTTTCTCCACTCCTCACTCGCGCCATAGACCGCTCCAATGTCGACCGCGAAAGCTATACTCGCCAAAGGCGCAGCTTGCGCATCTTGCAAGGTGAGTCTTTCCGCAGTTCACCCCCCTCTCTTCACCTTGATGAGAAACCACCTCGCGACTTTTTTCGTTTCCGGAGCGCTGACTGTTGCTGTCGATCGCAGGCCCGCAAGGTCAAATGCTCTGCGACTAGGCCATCTTGCGACGCATGCAGGCGCTCGGCTCGCTTCAGGGGAGACGATCCGGCCGCCGTCGTGTGTTCGTACTTTGAGGGAAGGCGGTGCAGCGCGAATGGAGCCATCGGACGATCCGGACAGCGCGTCCGCCGTGCGAAACTCGCGGCTACTGAAGACAGCGACGCGTCAAGTACAGCCTCCACCGAGTCCGGCGGGTCCGTAACACCTCCCAGCACTGCCGAACCGGCGATGGGTAGGCCAATTCCCCTCGTTTTGCTTTCCTCCCACCGAAGCGTCCCTGACTCACCATCCCCCGTGCTGTATGCAGGTCGACCTACCTCTCATGCATCATCCCCGTCGGAGGAACGGCTGCAGCGTCGCCGCCGCCTGCCGCCGACTGCGCGGATCCGTCTGCCGCCTCTTTCCTTCGAAGCGTACGAGTTTGGACAGCATCGGTCCGAACCCGAAACCTCTGCACTGCCACTCTCCGCGCACGACGGATGGGCGTCCTGGAGTCCGTTCGAGCTTGCACCTCCGCCGGCGCCGGCGCCAGCGCCATCGCCATCGCAATCGACGTCAGCAGTCGACTTTGCCGTCCTCTCTTCCGCTTCGCTGCCTTCGTCACCAGAACCTGCCGAACCTCGGGTGTCGAGGGCCGACGCAAGGTTCGCCGACTCGACGCTCGCCTACCCCGAAACGGCAGACTTTGCCGCCAACCTCGACGAAATCGGTCCACTCGAGAATATCGACAGCTTGGTCGCTTCCGTCCTTTTCCCGCCCGCCGCCGCACTCCCTGTCCTGGACCATGAGCCTCTCTACTCATGGACCGCGAACGAGCCATCGTCTGCGCCACCTTGCGAGTCTGATCTCGCGTTCGGCGACGCCTTCCTGCCGACGGCTCACGACTATGCGCAGACTTTATCTTTACCCTTGTTTTCATCCACTCAGTTCGCGTAGTTCCGTCACAATCTGTATATAGCTTGTCTATAGTTTAACTTGTTTGATATCTGTACCAAACTTTGAGGCTCCTCGCCTTGCCAAGCGCTTTCTTTGGTTGGAGGACGCGTTCGGACCTCACTTCGAGTTCGGACCTGCGAAGCGATTGGTATACGTGGCTCATAACCAACGGGTCGGCTTACTACATAGCGCCCTCTCGTGATGCGTATGATCCGTTTCTAACCCATCTCTGGGAAAAAAGTGCGAGAGGTTGCAGTCTATGATGATGATTACAACAGATATATGTACGCGTGATGGGCAGGAAATGCTATGGACATGCGGGCAGGTAGGCATGCTCGCAGCAGAGGCGGAGGAGGTGGCATCTATCCCCGCGGCTGGAAATATTGCGTCGGGGGTCCTTGCGACAACCAATGCGGCGTGCTCGAGGAAAAGGTCAACCCGGGGCTGTACAGATGGAAAGATCCGGTCCAATCCGCCAAGTCGAAAGCACCGGAGGAAGCAGCGCTCGCGTGCGAGTCGGCTGCGTGGGCGCAAACGGGATGACTTTGGCTCGACGACGAGGACGACAAAACAGGGTTAGTGACCGGCTGCGTAAACGGCGGCCCAAAGTTTGCAGGTAACGGCTGTCGAGGGTCGAGCGGAAGGTGCAAGCTCGACTGGAATCCTCCCATCGGAATCAGGAGCCCTGGCGAGGGAGCTCCCGACATGTACAACGGGAAAGCGCCGAGCTCAATCGGAGCGTCGAGCCGAGTCTGAACGGCCAGAGAATCGTAGACGGCGCCCGGCGGCGGCTGAAATTCCGTCTGCGGCAACGGCAGCCCGGATGCCGCATGCTCGACAAACGAGTTGGTCGAATCCGCCGAACCTGGAACAAGGCCGGCGTGGAGCTCGTTCCGGCGTGGAGGCTGACCGCCAGCCCAGCCCTGTGCTGAAGCGTCAAGCGGCGTGACGCAGACAGGTGACGTTGCGCGAGAACTCGACCGCGACCCAGCTGGAGGGATCGCCGTTCCCGGGGGTGGAGGTAACGAGATGCTCATTGGAGCCATCTTGGCGCCGGCGCGACGAGCGAGCAGAGATTTCGAGGAGCCGGTGCTCAACGGCGACGGTCTCGGTAGCGGGGCTTCATGTCGTTGTGGGGATGCGTGGCGCGAAGGGCCGGCGAGAGGTGGTGCAGCCGGGGCATGCAGGCGGTCGAAATTTGGGGCTTGGCTTGTCGGCTGGTCCGGCCACGGAGCGGACGGCGAGGCGTTCCGACTACTCGGCGAGTAGTGAGGTGCGAGACCAGGCACGGGCGCATACATTGGCAAAGGAGGCGGGAGTTCGAACGCGAGCGGTGCCGGCGCAGGTTGATACCGGGCCTCCCGGGGCAAAGCGAACGATTTCTCGTTGATGCCCGCCGGCCCCTCGAGCGACATCGAGTGCATAGGCGCGGAGGGAGATATGGGAGTGATCGGCGACATCAAAGGCGAGTCGAGCGAGGTGGTAGACGATGATGCGAGCGAGAGGTCGGTTCCGCTCGACGAGACGGAGGCGAGCAACGTGAGTGAGCGGCTCGAACTGCTCGTCGACGACCGGGGTGTCAGCTTTCGTCGTGGAGCTGAGGAAGGGGGAGAGAGTCAGTAACTCTATTGCGTGCGAGTTCTGAGTCCAATTCGACGGCACACCTGGGCCTGCGTTCGGGTAGATCTCTCCGAGAAGGTTCGGACCGCCTTCCTCGCTGCACAATCCCTCGCTCCCGAACGCGCACCGACAGTGAGCGAGGTCGTGACCCTTGAATCGAGCTGTGCAAGAGCCACACGTCAGCAGACAAGCGGGGGCAAACGTGCGAGTGACTGACTAACCTGTGCGAAGGCAAGCGGCGCACGCGTGCACCCCCGTCGAAGGGTCCGGCTGGCCGGAGCAGCGGACCTTGCGAGCAAAGCATCTATGGCAGGCACTGTGTAGGGCGACAGGGGGTCAGCAGTCTATTCTCTGCATCGAGAAAGAAAGGCCGAACCTTCCGCGAGCGAGCGGCGGCCTCGCGCCGTCTTCGTGTGCTCGGCGTATTGGCATCGCTCTCGAAGGCGTGGAGACCAGCTCTTGAAATTGATAGAGTGCCGTACGAGTGGCTTTTTGTGCCGCGTGTTGGTCGTTTGCTGACGGATGCGAAATCGGTCTTCAAGGGATCGACACAGCTTGCGGGCGAGCGTCAGGTTTCGGTGAAGCGGACGGAGTCTAGGGGGTTTGCGAAAACCTCTATGTAGCGCTGCGGCGAGGCGGAGAGAAGTACACTCCTGAGCTGTGCATGTCCTTGTCGAGGAGTGGAGGAAAGGCAAGCGAGTCGAGGATCGCCGCCCGGAGGTGCATGCCGGACGCGGCGAGCTGAGGGCGCCTCGTTATTTTGGGGAGCCACGCGAGTGCGACCGCTTCCGCGCATCCGGGGAAACGGGCGATCTTCGCCAGGCAGGGCAGGTGCCGTCATCTCTCGTCGAAACTTGCGAGCTCGGATTCAGGCTCCAAATCGAGATCGCCGTCAGCCTGTATGCCATCATGCATGGCCTGGTCTCGAGCTCGGAGCGAGCTGCAAATCTGATAAAATGACAAGTCGCCGTCTGAATGGGAAGGTAGCTTAAATAGGTTCATTGCAAAAACGCAGCAGGAGCAGAGATGGAAAGCGATCATGAGCGACGATCGGAGCTGCAGCTGATTAACCCGAAGGAACCGAGGCGATCTGCAGCAGATCTTCGCAGCTTGTTTTCGATGATAATATTCATTCACATGCTGCCTGGCCAGACTTGCATGTTACATGTACACTCTACGTCGGTTTCCTGTCTTCCTCTACATACGCCAGTAAAGGGACCACACGTGTTGGCGGCACGCGCTCGCGTGGATCACGCACGTCCGGATCGCGACCGGCCGGATTCAAGCGGATTTGTGCGGATCTAGCTGGGATATCAGACGTCGACGTCGGCATGCCAAGCCATTGGCTACTCGGTCGTGTCTGACACTGCTCGTCAGCCGGTAGAGCATGACGCGGTGACTGTGCCGTGTCAGCTGACCATCCTAGCTGGGCTGTACGTCTAGCTTGCCGACTCAGGCCGACCCTCGCGGAGCGAACCGCGTCTCGGAACCCTTTCGGCGGATGATCTTTCCACTCCTCGTGCATCGGCAGAGACGGCGCACCGAAACAAAGCGACCTCTATGCATATATGTATTGGCCGAATGGTCGTGAACTGTCCCTCCAGGCCCTTTCCACTCACATGAAACTCGCCGCAGCTCGGAGGGAATCGAGGGAGTGCTTTTCGACACCGCTGCATGCATGTTCGCTCTATGCACGTGTTGACTCGTGCTTGCTTACGCTGAATCTGATCGCCGCTCCAGCGTGGCCGCTTTCGCTTTGAATGAACCGCAATCGACAAGACGCGGAAATGCACGAACCGTATGAAACCGCTTTCGGGTCACCACTTTGATTCTATCTCTACTGCCCCTCCGACAAATGCATCGCAACACTGCCCGGCGCTGCCGACTCGAGAGCCCTCTCTGGCCGTCGTAAAAAGTCGGGTGCTCCCCTTTCACCAGATGCTTCTTCCGAGCAAAAGACACGAGACGGCCAGACGACATTCTAAGGAGCATGCTTTCGCGTATACCGTGATGCTACCCTCCTTGCTGTCTTTGCTTGCAAAGAACTAGGGGCATGACGCCTCTGGAGGTCAGGCCGCTCAAGGCGTACCTCTGCTCACCCAGAGTTTCAGCGCTCGCTTCGAGTCAGACTTGTGTGTCCGCTGCGACCGTAAGTGCTCCAACTTGCTGGACGGACGCTCCTCCTCTATCTCGAGCTCGTACTCACTGGTCCGACGCTCATTCTCGGCCGATCCTCACGCTTGAGTTCCCTCTGTATGATGGTTCCCTTTCGGCTTTCAGACCGGTAGAGAGCCGGTTCACTGTGGAAAGCTAGCTCGCGTCTCACTTGTACACAGGTGCTACAGACCGCTGTCGCTGCAGCCATTGCTACACCTCAGCACGGTCGTCTGTCTGCATCGGTTCCGTTGGAACGGCGCCGGCCTTCTTCTTCGGCGCGCGACGCTGCTTCTTCGGCTTCGATTCGTCGCCCGCAACAGGCTCGACCTCTTTCGCTTTCTTACTCCGACCGGCAGCGCGCTTCTTTGGCTTGGCCTGTTCCTCCTGCTCCTCAAGCGCGTGGACATGTTCCGGATCCACCGGCGGCGAGTACGCCTGTCCTTCAGCGTCTTTGCCTTCGGGCAACGGAGCGACGCCTTCCTCGACTGCCACTTCGACCTTGACCTCTTCGTTCAAATCGTCGGCCTTGATCTCGTCCGTTTCCACGACCTCGCCCTTCTTGCCCTTTTTCGGACTTTTGGCCTTGTTTGATTTGCGCCCGGCGGTCTGCAACATCTCCTCTTCCGCAGGCGGGCGCAGTGACTCTGTAAACGTCCGACGGGGGGTTCTCAGCAAACGGTCCGCTGGAAAGGGTGGCGAGAGGGGGAGAAGCTTACCGTGGATCGTGGGCGCGAGGTCGTAAATCCGATACAAATGAAAGACAGCCTGTTCCTTGTCCTTGGCTTCGATCATGAGGTCTGAAGGACTCGTGTCAGGAGAGTTTGCACGGGCAAAGCCAGAGTCATGGTGTGAGCGTACCGATGTCGTCTGGAAGAGGCGTTGGCAAGCTTTGGCAGCGGTCGGCGTGAGCGCGGCGTTCCTGTCGAGTCCGAGAAGCTTGTAAGCAGAAAATCGCGCCTGGCTAGAGCCGTGTAACTCACCATGGGCGTGACGGCGCCTTTGCGGGGCTCGGACAAATGGAATTTCGGTCGGATGCCCTTGTTTTCCCAGAGCGCGAGGATGCGCGGCATGAGCTCTTCGATCGGCTGAGTAGTCGGGAAGATGCTATGATGGTGGTAGTCTGGGGGAGGGGTAACATCTGTGAGTTTTTGAAGTCGGCGCAAGCGAGGGTGAAAAAGACGCACCAAAGACGAGCGGGATATTGAGGTCTTCGCAGACCGGTAGGAGGTCGTCGACGCTGTACGAGAACTCGTCGTTCTCGAGTACGAGTCTGGACACACTCGGCCGGTACTTAGCTCGCCGCAACCCCCCATGAAGAGAACAGAACCTCGACTGACCTCGCCTTGACACCGTCCGACAGCTCTTTGTAGTGTTTCCGGAAGCGCTGCAGCGCAGCTTCCTTGTCACCGTGCACGCCTCCACCCTAAGTCACGAATTCGGGACTTTAGTCCGCTGCGAGATAACAAGAGCGCTCGGAGAGCGGACAACGCACGTGAATGATCATGACGCTGTCCTTGCCCATTCCCATCCGAGTGAAGAACTCGTTGTGGTATTCGAGGTCGCGGTAAGCATTCTCGATTACGACATTGCGAGGTCTGTCGCCCATCGCGACCGGCTGTCAGCTTTCGGTGGCGGATGTGCGAGAAGACTCCGCACTCAGGTCAACTCACGAGCAGAGGTTGCAGAACTGTGCCGGGTGGGAGGTCAAGCGGACACCCAGCCGGCGAGCCGTCTCTCCTGCGAGCTTGAGCTCTTCTGCCGCGTACTCGAGCGAGTACTGGTAATCGGGATGGGCGGCGAACGGGAACAGTTCGGAAGAAACTGCGTGTGGCGGCGCGGCGACTGTGAGCGTGTTGTTTCTCACGGGACTCCGTCGGAGGTTTGTCTAGCACACAGCACACCACTGGGACTCACCCCGAAGGAAGTAGATGTGGTGCGCTGCGGTCCACTCGATCATCTTGATCAAGTCGAGGACGTTTTGGCGACCGAGCTCTTTGAGGTACGGCATCCCCTTGTCCTCCTTTTCGATCGTGTCGATCCGGCATGTCCGGCTGCAAAACACGGGTGGTTTCTGCTTCCGAAGGATCGTGTTCAGGCAAGCGTCTGCGGGCAAGGTGTTCCAGACATGTCAGCTCATGCGGCAGGTTCCGAGATGCGTCGGCGGGCACAGCACTCACATCCGAGTCGCCCTCTGCGCACGCTCCGAAATTTACGTCAGGTTACATTCCGAAGACTTTGGTCAGCGAGTTTGCCGTGCTCACTTGAAGGTCGTCTCTTTGCGTTCGACGTCCGGGATCACGTAGACTTCGGGCTCTTTCGGCTTCCGGGTGCGCTTCTTCTTGACCGGCTTTGCGTCCTCGCTGCCCGTTCCCGCTGGAGAGGCAGGCCGCTTGACGGGCACACTCGACGGTTCGGGATCCTCCTTTTCGACTGCTTCGCCAGCTGACGGTGGAGTGGCCGGCACGGGCGACAGGGACGAAGACGGCGACCTCGACCGCCTCGTCGTCGCAGGCTCCGGAGACTGGCTGCCGTAGCCGTTCGAGTTGGCGTTCGACGCGTTGAGTGCGGCGGAAGCGAGTTTGCGTGCGGCGACGGCGGCGGATCGAGACGGCCTCCCGGTGGCCGAAGCAGCGACTACGGCGGTGGTAGCTTGAGTCCTCACTGTCTTTGCTACTATAGCTTGCATAGCTGTGTGTGTGCGGTACCCAGGCCGTCTCGCTCGACTTTGAGAAGGCCCGCTCCGGTGCGTCATTGTTCCCCGGATCCGATCGCCAAAAGCAGCGGGCGCGGGCCACGAGCTTGATCTCTATGTATCTGTACATCCTGAGCTGTTCGTTAATCAAAGTAATCGTGAATGCATTTCTCGAGCACTATGGATACAGTATGGCTCGTGGCGAAGAAGAGGAAAATTATGACTGTATCGCGAAAAGATGGGACCAAGCTTCGGATCCGAATCGCCTGCAACATCGCCAGTCGCAAGGTCCCAGAACGTTAAATGAAATGGACATAGCAACTTGCGCTGTACGCATCTACTGTTTGCTGAGGCTCGAGGACGTTCGGTTTGGACTTCGACATTGGGAAGAGTTCGTCCCCCGGAACATCACGCCGGGCCGGGACCACTTCCAGAGAGTCCCGCAGTTGTAGACGGAGTGCCGCTGGCAGCCGCCTGAGGCGAAGAACCCATCGGGGGCATCGCCGCAGCCGTGCCGGTCTCGGGCGAAGCCATTGCATCCGACATGCCAGGGAACGCATTGTACGAGTAGCTGAGCCTGTTCGGGGTGGTACGTCAGCGTGTCTCTCAACACACACGAGCTCTCAGGGAGCTCACCACTCGTCACCGAGGTTTGCACCAAGCGGCATGCCAAAAAAGGCCGGCGTCGGATCGAGTGAAGACGAAGCCGCGCCGCCGCCGCTGCTGCTGCTCAAAGGGTTCATGGTGGTCGTTGAACCAGACTGCTGCTGGTGCTGCTGAATCGGATCGGTTGTCGGACTCGTGACGCCTGGGGGAGGAGCGAATGCGAAAGGGTTGCTGCTCGCCCACGAAGCTCCGTCCGCGCCAGGGAAAAAGGCGTTAAGTCTGCGAGGCGTGCGTGCGCGTCAGTTTGGGTTCCGTTGCTGTCCACAATGGAATCGACTGACAGGTCCGTGTAGTTGGTCGCGCCGCCACTCGAACCGGGCGGCGTTTTGAACTGGCTCAAGTCGAGGTCTGGGTTGAGGATGTCGAACGATTGCGCGCCGGGCTCGTTGCCGATCGGGAACTGACCCGCCCCGGTCGACGGGTACTCGTGTTGCGGAACAGGCGGAGGAGGAGGTCCGGCACTGAACGGGGGAGCAGCGCGCAGCGCCGACGTGTTTTCCTCTGGGATCGTCGGCGATCGGACGAGAGCTACGTGACCGCCGCCCGTCGGGGGCTTGGGCGCCAGCGGTGGCAGGGCAGTCGTTTTCGAAGAGGAGGCAGAACTGCTGCGGCGACGCGACTGACCCGATTGACGATGCTGCCGCTGTCCCATCGGCTTCTGGTGAAACGTCGTATTCGTGCGCACGCCTGCCGGAGAATTCGATCCGGAGCCCTTGCCCTCACTCGTCACGAGCTCGTCAATGTCCAAGCCGGTACGCTTCCGACCTCGCCTCGCGGCTTCGTCCGCTCCGCTCGCTTGACCGTCGAGGCCAAGTTCGGCGGTCAGTTCCGCGTCCCGCAAATCGACGAGGCCGTGCAGGAGCTCGCGTTGCCGGGTCGCCGAGCCCCAGATGAGCTGCGGTGCATATCCGGTCAGTTTGCGGTACGTCGAGCGGCGGATCGCATAAGCTGACGCACCTCCATCTCTTTGAGCGCTTCCATGCACTGCAGCAGGTGGACCTTGGCCGGATGAGCGAGGCTCTCGTCGAAAGAGGCGTTGTAGACCTGTGCGCAGAATGCTTTCGAGGTCAGCTTTGTTGGGTGGGATTGGAGCTCAGGGACAACGCACGCAGATGATGCCGGCGCTGAAGATCGGATACGTCAAAAAGGGCGGGCATTGACGCAGAGTCCACGTTTTGCGCCAGGTGGTAACGATACTGTGTATGACGGTTTTAGTTGCGCTCGTGCGGATGCGAAAGCGACGCTGCTCACTTTGCAATGGCGTTTGCCGCTGTTGTACAGATACTGTGCGAAGGGAACGTTCCTTGCCCCGCCGGGCTGTTCTGGCCGGGGATGCTGTTGACGAGGGGAGTCAGTTCTGGTGCAGAGTTTCGGGGCATGATCGGTAAAGGCTGACAAGGGACGGTGCAGGAGGATGAGCGAGTTGTAGAATTGGAGGTGCAGGCTCAGGATCTGCGTCCGTCGGGAGTGTCAGTCTCTCTGTCATGACAAAACGAGAGTCCGATACACAGACACACATGCAGAGGCGGCACGGCTTTTCCGGCCGGATTGTACTGGAGGTGCGGCGGGAGCGCAAGGAACCACGAGGCGAGACTCTGGTCGAGCAGGCTGAGTAGAGTCTCGGAGCTTTGTCCGAGGACACGGATCCGGATAGCATAGATATTCGAGATGATCTGTGCAATTACTTGTTCCGTGTCAGAAAATAATTGCTTTCCTCCGGAGAGGCTCGCGACTCACTCGATTGATGATGACGGCCAGCGCCGCAGCGGCGTTGAAGCAGCTCAGCGTGTGCGCCCGGATCGGTGGGTATGACTTGAGGAACTGGGCATTCTCGGCCGGCAGCGACTCGGAACCGGCTTTCGGGGGGCCGCTGAATTCGGTCCCGTCGACGCGGACCGGTCGCCACTGCTCGTGCTCGTCCGGTTCGTCTTCCGAAGGGAAACCGCAGTCATAGTCGCGCTCGTGGATCGTACCGGGACGACCGATGTACGAAGCCGTGTAGCGGTCTGGGGCAGAGGGCAAACGGTGAGCTTCCTGGTCGATTGATTCATCGGACTCGGAAGTGACGGAAGAGAGAGAACCCACCGAGGATGACACACGCCCACCATACTCGCTTGCGGGTCTGCTTCTCCTCGTGACTGAAGCGCTGGATCGGGACGAACCACTTTTCGACGTCGCGGAATAGGCCGAGGTCCTGCGCCATCCGGATTGCCATGCCGGCCGTCATCCACGCGCTCGACATGGCGCCGACGCCGACTTCGCGGTAGCTGATCAGGAGTAGCGCTTGGACCGTCACGAGTTTCGAAGAGCCGTAGTCGTAGTTCAAGAGCGCACGAGCCTGCCGTGGCGGGGGTCAGAAGTCAGCTTTTGGAGATTTGTAGAAAAACTCCCAGTCCGACCCACCTTGTCAAGGTACTCTTGGCCCGCCGGCCAGAGCTTGCCTCCCTCGCTCTTGGTCTTGTCAATGTCGCAGTACCTCGCCGCGAGTGCAAACATCGACAGGAGCAAGACGGTCGGGACTTTGCCCGTCCCGGCGGGGGTCGACGGTTCGGTCGAATCGGGATGCGCGAGCGAGTGGCGGTACTGCCGCAGGAAGGCGACCTTGTAGCAGACGGGAAAGTGCGGGTGCACGTAGGTCCAGTACGCCATGAGGAGGTGCGACTGCGTTTCGAGGTCGGGCAACGGGTCCTCGCCCTCTGCGAGTCCGAGGATCTCGCGCTCCGTCTTGCGTTGCAAGCCGTCGAGTTGAGGCCAGTACGTGCCCGACGGGAAATGCCAAAAAAAGTCGCGGTACCGCCGACTTTTGGAGATCAGGTACAAGCCTGACGAGCGACCGTGGTACCGCACTTCGGCGTTCTCGTTCAGGGACAGTTGCCCGACCACGTCGGCGAGTTCGGTCAGCGGTTCGTTCGTCGCCGCTTCGCCGACTTCGGCGCCGTCCATCCCGTTCGTCGGGTCCTGGGTCGCCGCCGAGACAACTTCGCCCGTCGAGAGCGTGTACGAGCTCGTGCCGGTGTGACCGACCCGATCGGGAGCGAGGACGGGTTGTCCACTCGCGGCGCCGGCGGCACTCGACGAACCGGACCTCGGTGCCGGTGCCCCGATCGGCGGGAGCCGGAACGCGTACGCCATCTGCTTGCGCTCGTCCGGAGGCGAGACGCTCGGCGAGGCACCCCCCGGAAGGTCGAGACGGCGACGCTGTCGCGGCGAGAGAACGTCGGTGGCGGCGGAACCGGTGAGCGGGACCGAGCCGACGAGAGGGGACGCGCCGTCGGACGAGTCGCCACCGCCTGGGGTGCGGTACTGCTGCAGAGTCGAGTCGGCCGCCACGACGAGATCTTCGTCCGAGAGCCAAGTCTTGCCGAGCGTTCCTGGACCGGCGACGAACGCGGGCTGGCCCGGTTCGGTCGGAAAGGCGTTCAGCATCGGCGGCGGTTGGCCCTGGTTCTGGTTCTGGTTCTGGTTCATCGGGACGAGGGTGCGTTCGTTGGTCGATGCGGCAGGAGAGACCGAGGGTTGCTGCCGTTGCTGCCGCTCTTGCTGTTCGATGTACTCGCGCTTCCAGGACCGTTTCGCGTCTTTCGGGTCCGGGACCGAGGCGGCCGCTTTCAAGTCGCGCGCGAGAATGTCGCGCGCTTCCGTGTCGCCTGCGAAGCGGACGGGCTTTCGTGGTTAGTCAAATGTTTTGCGGAAGAGTTGTTGAGCAAACGCACCTATGAGTTCTCCGAGGAGGGTCTGGGCGCGCGGGTCGTCGCTCCCGAGCAGGCCGCCGAGGAGAACTTCCATGCGGTGCAGGCGCGACTCGATCGCCTCGATGTAGCTGCACGATTTACGGAGAGCGTCAGAGTTTGAGACGGTCTTTGATCTGGAGAAAGGCGGTCAAGAAACCGACCCTTTCGGTGGTCCTCTGAGGGCGGCATTTGGTTCAGAACGGAGAGGGATTCACGTCGAAGCAGGAGTCGGCAGGGGATCACGGTCACGGAAGAAAGAAGGAGTCAGCATTCGGGATATCAGAATCGGCGTCTCGTCCAATGAGCGGTAGGGAGAACCATTCCCGCTGGACCGGCAAGAAGAGAAAACGCTTTACCTCTTTCTGCTGGTGCCGTTAAATGTGCACTCTGTGCCTACGGTGAGGCAGTTTTCGCAGGGCCCTACGGGTTCCTGAGTGGCGGGGTCGAGGATGCGGGTGCACTTGCATTTCGATTTCCGGCAGCTGCGGGCGGGGGTGTCGATAGCAGAGACGGAGGACGAGTTTAGGTCGGGTCAAGGGAGGCCAAGTGAGCCATAGTCAGCTTGGGAAATGCGAGCCGCGGTCCGGGTCCGGATTCCGGTGTGGGGTGGGGGGTCAAGTCGGGGTCAGTCGGCGGAGGAGAGGTAACGTACTTGTCGCCTGCGCAGAGAATAGAGTCAGCTACCCCTTGTCACCTGGCTGGCAACCGTGGCGATGGGTGTACGCACAGGCCTTGGTGCTCCGCTTTCTGGCTTCTTCGGCCGCGTCCGCCGCCGCTGTGTCCGCCGTCGCCGCGGCGTTCGTGTCCCTGTTGCCGGAGGAGGACATGGCCCTGCCCTTTCCCTTTCTGTTGGCCGCTTTGCCCGTGGTGGTGGCAGAAGAGGGAGCGGGTGCGGAGATGGCGCCGACTTGGGCGAGGGCGGCGGCAAAGTCAAAGTCCGAGTCGTCGCCCTTGAACGAGGTCCCGAGCTGCTGCTCCTGATCAGAGTCAGAGTCGGCCATCCCGCTGGCTGGCTGTGCTTCGTCGACTACCGTAGAGTCAAGTCGTCGACTCCGAGTGCGGGACTGCGGACCCCCGCCGCCTGCTCTTGCGCCTCCCCTCGAGTGACCCACCCCCGCCCCACCTCGACCGCGCGTCGTGTCTGCTCTGCTCTTGCTCGCACTCGCTCACCACGCGCTCTTTCAACCTCTCGAACGCTCGCCATGTCTGACTCGACCGCTACTGCTACCACCGCTGCTGCTGCCCCCGCCCCCGCCGTTGAGCAACAGTCGAAGGAGGAGGAGCAGCCCACCACCACCACCTCGACCTCGAAGGCGGACGAGGACCAGCCTGCGACCGGTGACAAGCGCACCGCCGAGGAGGAGCTCGAAAAGCCCCAGGAGGCCAAAAAGTGCGTTCGCTCGCGTCGCTCGCGTGGTTTGCAATTCGCGAGTCTCATTGTTTTGACCCCCGCCTGTTCCCCCCCCCTCGCACAGGACCAAGGCCGACGACGAAGAGGAGAAGGAGAAGCCGAAGGAGGCTGCTCCCGCCGCTGAGAGCAAGGACGACGAGGAGGACGAGGACGTGACAGGCGAGTTGGCCCACCTCGACCAGTCCAACATCATCCAGGGCGGAAGGAGGACCCGTATGTCTCGCTCTCTGTCTCTTTCTCTTTACCGTGCGCTCGAAAATTGAGCCCCTCTCGTGTCCTCGACCCTGGCAGGCGGCAAGAAGATCGACTATGCCAAGCTGTGCGTGTCTCCGAAGTGATCTGTTTGGTTTTTCCCGCGCTTTCTCCCCACCTGACCTCCTCGCCACCCCCCCACAGCGACCAGGGCGCGCAGGACGACGACGAGGACGACGAGGAAGACGCAGGCGAGTTTGTCGCCCCCGCCGAGGGCGCAGAGGAGGAGGAGCAGCAAGAGGGTGACGACGACGAGGACGAGGAAGAGGCCGAGTAAAAGGGGGCTGTTGGGGTGCGGAGAAAAAATGGTGAGTGGCAGGGCGGGCAATTGATACTCTGCAAAAAGGGGTAAAGCTGAGCGATACCCCTCCCCCCCTCAGTTCTTTGCACTTGCGGTCATGACGACGTAGCTTGGTTATCTCTTGCGGTGGCAAAAAACAAACAAACAAACGCTTTCGTCAACCATCAGGCCTCGAGTTGCCTCGAGAGCCGCCGCCTCTTGTCCAGCTCCTTCCCCCTGCAGTACTGGGTTAGGGTTAGGGTTAGGGTTAGGGTTAGGGTTAGGGTTAGGGTTAGGGTTAGGGTTAGGGTTAGGGTTAGGGTTAGG
>JAKEZK010000096.1:0-20870 GCA_021654155.1 Rhodotorula sp. CC01
CTCGACTTCGTCTTCCTTTCATCCCGTGGAGCGTCCGACTCCGCGCCTCCCCCGAGTCGCGACACGCGGCCGCTTCACCCCCCCACTGTGCGCCGGCGAGCCAACAGCAGCAGTCGCTGCAGACCTTGTTCTTGTCGGAACTGATCACTCTCACCCGCCCGTAGACGTTGTCGGGACAGGAGCATGGACTGCACTCGATTGCGAGTGTCGGCATGGGACTGCGAAGCGCCGGATTCGTTGGAGGCAAAGCAGGAGGGATGACGAGTGAATTGGAGTGGTGTCGACGTGAATGAGGAGGAGGGAGACAACTGAGGGCCGAATGCGCCAGGGCCCTTGATTTGGAAGATTACGACAACCCATCACGAGCGGTTGACTTTGTACGCGCGCCGACAAACTCGAGTGACCGACACCAGCCCGCAAAACCTTTCTTTTCTTGTACGACCATACACCTGCGCACATCTACAAACACCTTGACGTCCATGGCCACTTCCTGCAATATCCATACACCGCTTCCGCCTGCGTACCATATACCCCTCGCGATTCTCTTTTCAACCTTGACGTTTCCGCCATCTCTTTCCTTCGTTTGTAGACTTTCTACTGACTGTATAGATGCAGTTGCACTCTAGGCCCGCGAGTAGACGGCAAGAGCTATGTAGGTAGCTGGCGCCACCTTCCTCCCCGCCTCAAAGGCGATTAAGGTTGACGGTGGTCGCGGTCACGTGCAAAATACGACGGCTAATCGACGACCACGCGGGTCACCACTTCTTCGCTCACTTTGCCCCGCTCCTCCTGCCGCTCTCTCTCCTTCCTTTCCCTCTGTTGCAGCACAACTTGCACTCGAGTACTACCAGTAAGCTACCCTCGAAGCCTGCGGTCACTCAGACCACTCTGGCCGCTTTTCTGCCTGCATCGGCTACTTTTAGCTCTCGAGCGGATCTCCTTATCGCGACCCATCTTCGACGATTTTTCTCTCTCTGTCGAGCGAGCACCATATGCACATCCAGTTGACGCTTTGACGGCGTCCGCAGGCTCATCATGCCCCACACTATGGATCCCGTCAACCTCGACGCGCTCGTCGCTCATCCCGTCATTCGTTTCGTCGCTTCTCTTCTCGATCCTCGCTGGCTTTCAGGCGGGACTGACCCGTTCATCTGCAGCTCAAGGTCACGGCAAACCGGGCTACACCAGTGGCCAAGACCTCCCCAGTGACTCGAGAGGCACGTCGCCGGCAACCTCGCGCCCTTCTTCCCGTCCGGGTTCGCGTTCGCACTCCCCCTTCCGCCACGACTCGTTCTTCCACCGCGGAAGCAACACACCGGGATCGCAGGAGCGCGAGCAGCGCGAAGCGACCATGAGGCAGGTTGGGACGGCCCAGGACGCGACGTACGAAGCCGACATGGAGCGCGCGATCCGGCGCAGCAAGCGCGACGAGGAGGACAGGCGCCGTCGCGCTGGTGAAGCGCCGAGTCAGGAGAGGAGCGAAAGTCACGCTCGTGGCTTGTCGCGCATCCGTGCGGCGATCAAGGAGCGTGAGTGCTTTCATTCCTTCTCCGGTCGCTCTAGCGCAGCGAATTGCGATCGCTCTGGCCCAGCCGATCGCGGGTGAAGACCGCTCCGAGTCAAAGATATCGCTGACACTACCTTGCACACGCTCACGCAGTCGTCAACGACCCGTTCTGGCACCGCACGACCAAGACCGAAGCCGCGCACCAGGTTCGTCTGTTCTGGTTCCTTCCGCTCCCGCCGCGCAAGTGGCTGACTTGAGATTCTCACCTTGCGACAGGACGAGTACATGAAGCGCGTCATCCTCGACGAAGTCGATCACGCCCGCGCCTCGACCGAAGCCGGCGCGCACGACCGCGAGCGTGCGGCCGCTCGTTCTCGCTCGCGAATCCGCTCGCCGCTCGCGAGTCGCAACGCCAGTCGGGACCGCAAGGATCACTCCATCGTGCACTCCAACGGGAACGGGGCGCCTGCACTCGCTCCGCCGGTTCCGGACATGCCGTCCGTGCCCAAGTCGGAGATCCCTTCGTCCGAGTCGGAGACAGTGGCGACTGAAGGCGGCGTCACGCGCAAGGACTTGAACCACAACGCTCAAGTCGGGGAGCTTACTCTTGGTTGATATTATCAGGGTGCTGTAGGCATGAACGGAGTATGTGAATCTGGACTTGTTTTCCGTCAGGGCGGTTGCAGCTCGAATGCACACGGTCTCTGGCACGTGGTCTAGGAGTCTCACTGTATGCGCGGCAACCCGGTGGCGGGCGCTTGGCGACACCGCCTCTTTAGGAGCGCGGACATCCGTTTTTGTCTCTTGGCCTCCGCTGGTCCGCGGACATCCCGATCGGAAGCGAAGTCGAGGTCAGCGAAGCTTTCTCTTTCTTGTCTTCTTTCTCACCACCGAGGTTCACTGCACATCTGTGACATTTAAACTGCTGTCCTCATGGCAAGTTTAGAGTCGGACGATCAAGCACGCCCGAAACGCTACACGAGGCCTCGTATGCGCTTTCTGCCTATTGCCTCATGCACAGAGCCTCTTGGCTCGCACTACCACATTTGGTGGCAGGTGCTCCTCAAGAAAGCATACCGACTCTGCACAGGGGGTCAGGAAGCCCTTGTCAGCTCATACAGAGGCCTGCTTGTCGATATCAAGCCTTCTCTCGATGCATGGGAGACTGCCCTCACTGAATGGTTATTTGGGGATTGGAGCAAAAAGCTCAACATGGCGCAACTTGAGGCAATATACTCTGTGCTCTATGACGTAGCCTTCAATGCTTTCAAGCTCAACGTGTGTCCAATAGAGGGTCAGACCTGTGAACAGGCAGTGCGTGAAACAGTGCGTGGTTATTCCTTTAATGTTGCAACATTATAGAAGTGCTCATAACACACAAGCAATTGGGACCCTTTGACTTGGTGCAGCTGGAGGTAACACCACAGGTGGTATATGATCGTGCCAACACGAAACTTTGGTTCAGCAAGGTAAAACTGGTTACTGGTGTCACTTTGCTGCTTTCTTGCTTGATCTGGAACTCCTGCAGTCATCCAAGTTCTGACCACATTCATTGACACACCACCTACTGACTGCTCTCCAGGGAGACAAGCTGCCACCGTTCTCCATAGAGCACCTCTATGTTGCAGTGGAGCTCCCAACACGTTTCCCCGAGACTCCACTGACACGACATGGGGTGTCCTCCCTCCTGCCAGACTTGTTCAGAACACTCACGGGCACTTGGCTGTGTGGCCCACACAGGCAGTCTCCAGACCTCACTCAAACGGACCTTAAGCCTGTTAAGAAATGGTCTGAAACACTCAAGTGTCATTTTGACAATGAGTACCTGAGAAAACTTGAAGAAGACTCGGGGGACCATGGCCGTATTGTGTTCCTACAGATCTTTGAGTTCACCCTATTTCACCTGGTAAAAACAGTCATTGTGGAACAACAAGGGTCAGGCCAGTCAGCTGAGGAGGGCATCCTGGTGGCTATTGCCAAAATCATTGCAAGTCTCTGTTCATGCTTGCTCAGCCACTGCGTATTACTCTGATATGTCAGCTGACATTTTGCTTGATCCTATAGGAATGCACCCCAGTATGCATAGAGCGGTGGATGGTAAGCTTTCGTGCCATTCAATGGAGGAGTGTAGGTTTTTGACTGAGATCAAAACTCTGCACAAAACAGAAGGAAGGCATGGACAAGTACAGGAGCAAGAAAATTCTCCCTGGCTCCGGCAGGGAACACACCTTCCATGGCCATCGCTCTCCCCCCCGGACTTCCCAGCAGGGGGACTTGCAATTGCCCCAACAGTCCCTTGGATCTTTCAACCCACAAATTGCTGGTCGGATTGCCGAAAGAGTGTACGGGATCAATCGGCGCCAGTGGGAGCAAGCGCGCCGCGTTTAGGGGTGCCCTCTCTTACGTCTCGCCTGTTGTGGCGCAAAGCCGTTCTCTTTTTCCTTTCTCCCTTTCTCCCTTTCTCCCTTTCTCCATCATCGATGGCCATTTAGAGGATCCACCGGACCATTGTAGACAGACAATCCGTGCAGAATGAGACTCGTTCGCCATTTCTTGGAGCAGGTCGAAAGGGGAGCGCACCAAAAAAAAGAAAGAGAGATGGAATGTGCACTTCGTTTGACGCGACTCTAGACCTCCCGGATGCCTTGTTTAGGCACATTGGGTATATGCATGGCACAGGAAATAGACTGCGACAAAAGAGAACTCGGCAAGCGGGAGTAGGTAAGCTATGTACATCAGAGGTAGGACAAGAGTGGCGGGGGGAGTCTTTTCGGGCAAGCAAGCCAGTCGAGCATATGTTTCGGCGCTTTGCGTTGCTCTGAAGATGCGTAGAGGGGAGGGGAAGGAAGTGTTCTCAGGACCTTTGGGCAACCGTCGCTTGAGCCGGACCAAGGAGGCGCTCAGAGATCGATCTCGCCCCTCAGGACGGCCTTCCTCCTCGGCGACGCCCTCTTGCCGCCTGCGCCCGGTGCAAGAGCCGACGACGTCCCCACCGAGGTCACCGCGGTCGCCGCGTCGACTTGCTCGATCGCCTCGGTCTCGACAATCGCCTCTACCACGGCCGTCGCAATCACGTCCGCCACTTCCTCGCCCTCGATGCCGACTTGTTGGTCATAGACGACGACTTTGACGTTCTTGACGGATCGAGTGCGACGAAGGGATTCGAGCGTCCAACTGATCAAGTAGACGGAGAGGGCTTGGCGGATTCCGAGTCCGAGGCCGGTCACGAGGGCAGAAGGCGTCGTGAGTGGGAGAACGTCCCACAAGGTGAGGCACGAAGGGACGGCGACCAATCCGAGGGTGACGAGGGCGAGTTTCAGAGGCGAGAGCAAGGCGGACGGGATCGAGAGCGCAAAGGGTACCAAGGGCAAGCAGGACCCCAAAGCGTGCGAGAGGTGCGCCGACATGGACAAGTGTTGCGAGGCGTCGTAGGTCCTCAGAGCCGGGATCGTCCACGTCGGGTGCTCCAACACTTCCTTGGTGGTCAACTGGTCCCGCATGAGGTAACTCGGCACGGTCGCTTCAAACACGTTCCGTTCGATAAAAGCGCGACCGCCTTCGCGTTCGAGGATGAAGGACCCGAGTGCCGAGACGCAGACGGCGAGACCGAGGGAGAAGAGGACGTTGAGGTATTGGGCGGGGTCGGCGCGGAGGCGGGAAAAGGTCGAGAGGATCGGGCGCGGCGCGGGAGGGTGAGGGAGCAGGTGAGGGAGAAGGGCGAACGCGCCGGCGAAGGTGAGGACGTCGATCAGGAGTAGGACCGAGACGGTCTGCGTGCTGTGGGAGGTGCACGGGGTCTCGTGTCAGTTTGGTTTCTCCTGGTGTACTCACGCAAAAGCCGAGAGTGCAAGCCGGACTCACCTGAGGAGGAAGTAGGAATGCTCGAACGCTGCAAGTTTCGGGAGCGAATTAGCGCTTCCCTATGTGATCCGGTTTCCGGCAGACCTGTGAGCCTCCGTCGAGAGGCCGGAAGCTCCCGTCTGTACTGGTGCCGCCCGACCTCATGTTGGGAAAGGCTCGAGGAAGCGGGAAAACTTACTGTAAAGCGGGAAGCGCGAGACGAGCGCGAGCAGGGTTCCGAACGCGGCTGCCCAGTCACACACAAAGTCAGCGTGCTAGTCGAGGTAGAGTCAGGAGCGAGGGGGCGCGCGCTCGCTCGCTCACCTCCGTCGTGCTTGACTGCGCCGCGAACGCGTTTCCAGACGAGCGCTCCCGCGGCCAATTCGAGGGCCCTCATCCCTACGATCCAGAACCACCTGACCCCTTCCCTCTCTACGGGCGCGAGGTTTTCGAGCAAGTATTTGCCGAATCCGAGTTCGGTCGAGAAGAGGCACGAGCGGATGACGGTCGACACGGCGAGGGCGACGAGGTGAAACGAGACGAAGCGGCGGCGGGAGCCCAAGGGGCCGCAGAGGGTTTCGGTCCAGGTAGGGGCGCCCATGTCGAGCTGCGTGTTGGGCTCGCTGAGCTCTTGAGTGGGAGTTGCGAGGCCGGAGGAGGAGCCTGCGCCGAGGAAGGGAGCGACGTCGCCGACCGCTTGGGCGAGCAGCGCAGCCGAAGCCGGAGCTTTCGTGGTCATGCCTGTCGCTTGACTAGACTCGAGACTGGCTGTATGAGCGTGGTAGAGGAGACGACTCGAGGCGAACACGAATGACGTCCTCGCGGCTCTTCACGCGCAACTCGCGCTTCCGTGCCATGCGCTCGGAGAGTGACGTGGCGAATCACATCCGCAGTGATCGACAGCCTCGTGCGTCTTTCATTCTCGCCAGGAGCAAAGGACGGCCTTCTTACAGTCACAGCTACACTACGATGGTGACTGCCTCCCATGCCAGCAGCCACACGAGCGCACACACCACCGTCATCACCCGCCATGCTTTCCAAGGTCAGTCCTCATCACTCGCACGCTCACCCGTCTGCCTACACTGACCCCCTGTCCCTACAGGCGCCCAAGCCATGTCTCTCTTCTCGCTCGCCGTCCTCCCCTTCTCTCTCGTGCGCCACCCACTCCGACCCCTCTCAACTCACTTGCGCCGCACCGCCCTCCGAACACTCGCGTTCGGTCCCGCACTCGGCATCGGCTATGCCTTTTTCAGGATCAACTCGATCCAGAGCGAGCAAGGGATCGAGCAGAGTGCGGTCGCCATGAGGGCGGATCGAGGAGAGAGGAGGAGGGAGGATTATGCCACGATCGGAGCCGTCATCGGAGCGGTCAGTTCTGGCACTTCTTTCTCTTCCTTTTCTCCCGAGTCCTTCTCAGCTGGTGCCTAACGAATGACAATGATTGACCCTTGCACCTCCCCTCTTGCAGCTCGCAACAACCACAATCCTGCTCCGCCGCGCACCTTTGCTCTGGACCATCTCGGGCGGCGCCTCGCTCGGTCTCGCAAGCGGCACGCTCTACTCGTTCTTTGAAGGCGCGGGCGAGAACCCGGCGGGGATCAAGGGAGAGGCCAAGAACGTCGAGAAGAGCGTCAAGGGGAGATGACTGTTGAGGCTGCGAGGAAGAAGAGGAGAGCAGAAGTCTGCTGGCTGTTTCTCACCGCAGGAGGGAGGAGAGTAGATGGCGGAGAAGAGGCCAGTATCTTATATATATCCATACCACCCACAAACTAGCGTTGCTGCAACAAATGTCTAAAGACATAGAGATCTCGCTCATTGCCCACTTGTTCCTGGAAGTGCGACGCGCCTTTCGCTTTCGGACAAGTGACTTTCCCTTGCACTCAAGATGGCAAGAAGACCTCGGCCTGGAGGCAAGACAAATGTAGTTGCAGGAAAGAGTGCAGGGTCAGAGAGAAAGCAGACAAGAAGGAAACGGTGATGGGATGAAAGGGAGTGGCGAGGCGGAATCAAGAGCTCAGGGAATGGTGGCGGCGGCTCCAATGAGCTCACTTTATGGTCCCCAGCTCAATGGGGCACGATTCTGCTGCTGGGGTGTCCATTCTGGCAGTAGGACTGGGGGACAGGAAGTTGAACCTTCGTGCTGGCCACCCGTAGTACCATCCAGTGAAGACTGTTGTTCCGCCGTCAACTTGTGTCTTGGAAGAGGGTGAAAGACACTGGACCCAGTTGGCCCAGGGGCATTGGTAAGGGGGCAGATACGGAGGCAGTGGCACTTGTTGCCGTTGCTCATGGTGATGATGATGATGATGCTGGGTAGCTCCGTAACGATCAATTGGCGGGAAGCGGTGGTTGGCTTCCCGCTGTGCCATCAGACTGGCTTTTCTGCGCACTTCCTGAGGAAGCAAATCCTCGGAGTGTCAGGATCTTTACTCGAGCTGGATTCGTTCCCTATTGTCACAAGGCCAAAACTTAACGGCGAGGGCCTGTTCATCCTCCCAAGCTTTGTAGGCATTGAGGGCGGCTTCAATCCTGCGAGCTGTCTCAGGCTTATTCTGCAAGTTTTCGAGCGGTCAGCTTTATCAGCTGGCAGAAGCAACAGGAAAACACACACCATCATGTCCCGTAGCATGATGTTGCGCAATGCATTGTCAGGCTGGTCTTCAGCAAGCCGAGTAGCCTCACCGGCCAGCGTGGCAAGGCTATCAAAGCAGTGATGGGCGCTCTTGTCAAACTTTTTTGTCGGGATCCCGCGTATTTCAAAGCATTCAAGGATCCTTGCTGCGAAGTGCTGCCATGCCGGGTCAGCGCCGGCGGCAGTGTAGGCTTTGCGTGCCTGATCAAGTGCGCTCCAAACCCGGGTGTTCTTGTGGAAGAACCAGAGCAGCCAGTCTGAGGGGCTGGGTGATTCTCCCTCCGGACCTGCAGAGGCTCGCCGAGGCATAGCGTTCAGAAATTGTGCTCTTGCACAAGAAGCACAAGCAGAAAGCAGCGAGACAAAGGTGGAAGCTGGAAGAAAGGCCGTCCGCGACGACGCCAGCGACACCGCCTGCTCGAGACTCCTCGGACAACCCGCCGCGCGGACCTGCGCCCAGTCCGCCTTGCCTCGAACAAGCGAAAACCGCGGCACAGATAGCGTGCACTCTGCTCAATGCAGCATGCAGTGAAGGCTGTACAAGCTCCTACAGCTGTGTTGGTGGGGACCCTGGCGGAAAAACGCCAAAAAACAAAAAAACAAAGAACCCCGCCGCGCAGCCGCGACTTTCCAATCCCTCGCCTTGTGCCACTTCTAGAGCTGAGTTACCACAGTGCTTACCTCTCAGCTCATCAAGTGTGTGACTGATTCTTCTGAAACAGCATCACAGAGCGGCATTCCGGTTGTTTAGCAGCTGTGTGGGCGATCGCGCGCCCCAAACGCAGCACTTGAGCTCAAGCGAGGTTGGTAGTTGGTTCCGAGCAAGGAGGGCAACTGGTGCTAGCGGGGAGTTTGGGGACATGAGGCCGCTGTTGTGAGTGACAGAAGCAGGAAAAGGAGAAAAAATGGAGAGCAAGAGCTCAGCAATTTTCATCAAGAGGCTCATGTCCTTTTTGGCTTCTGCTGCCGCACATCTGGACTGATGCAAAACAGTGCAGCAGACGCGCAATGGATTAACACCTTTGATGCCCGCGCTCGGAACACAGCTGCCGGTTCTCTTCTGTCCAATCGAGGCCAAGGAAAAGACACACTTGTGAAGCCGCATGACTAGCACGGCAGTAGTAATGGGTTAAACTGCCAACATATCACGATTAACTGTGCAGGAACTGCGCACATAAAGAGGCCTTTTCTGTTTCATGCGAAAGGAGAGGTTTTGCCCCGCCGGTGGCTGGCTTGTGGGCATAGCACAACATAGTCAAAGCAGTTGTGTCAAGTACAAAGCATGCACCCAAATCGCACATTAGAACAGGGACAACAGAGTAGGCTGAGAGTTGAGCAGGCAAATCAAACTCTTGAACTTGCGGAAGCCTGAAGGCGGGAAAAAAAACTACTAGTAATGGCAACGGCTCAGTGGGAAATGAGGATTCAGCCCTGGAGGATTGTATCCAAGTGGAATGTGAGCAACCGGTGCATTCAAGGGATCTGGCTGTCCCCATATGGATTGGAAACTGGGCAGGGGGATCTGTGACTTACTTTCTGGCTGCGGCTGCGGCGGCTGCCCCTGCCAATGGTTGCTGTACTGACTTATGTCAAAGTCCTTGGGTCCCGAGTGTGGGCCAAAGCCTTGTATCAACATGGATCTGGATGACAACGGCGGTAAAGGACAGAAAGGCTCTGGCTGTAGAGCAGTCACATGCAAGGGAGGCAAGGGAGCACGCATGTGCTGGGCATAGGAGGGCCCCGGTTGCGGGTTCGGGTGCTGACCCTGTTGGTGGTTGTGTGGTCCTGCATTCAAAAAAATCCCTTGCCCCCCTGAGCTGTCAAAGCTCTGGTGCTGCAACCAACGCTCCTCGCGCATCCGCTCTTTCCGCCGCTTGGCAAATTCGAGTGCTGCCTTCCGCTGATTGCTGCGGTTCTGCCTCATAGAAGGTTGTTGTTGCGCGGTAATATCAGCTGAGTCAGGTGGTGACATGGGCTGATTTGACCCCTGTGCCACCAGAGGCGGCGGATGATGTTGAGTCGGAAGATTCCCAAATTGCTGCTGAATATACAAGCCTGCACATCCATGGCGGTTCATGTAGGCATGGCGCTGCTTATGCAGCTTGGTAAGCGTTGTTGGACGGAATGCATGCCCTGATGAAACATGATGAAACAAGGTTGAGGTTTGAACCTGAGTTAACACGATGCGCTTGTCCCTTTTGCCACTCTGAGTAGGCCTTCACTGCATTGTTGATTCTTTGAGCAGTGCCCGGGTCGTCCTGCAGGGCCTAACCCGGTCAATTTTGGCATGTGACAAGGCGAAAAGCGAGTGGAGAAGACAGACTATCTTGGTCTGTACTGCGCTTGCCACAGGGGGTGGTGTGTGCTTGATAAGCCACTCCAGTTCTTGAGCGATCTGGATCAGGCTGTTCAATTTGTCTTGGCCGGCACGCTCGTCCTGTCCGATATTATCGGCGTAAAAGCATCGAAGGAGCGTTTCTGAAAACTGCTGCCACTGCGCCTCGGCACCCGCTTCACTGCAGATGTTGCCAACGCGGTCAAATGTCCTCCATAGCAAGCTCTGTCCGTGGAAAATCCACAGCAGCCGCTCCGACGGCTTGGGAGATGCTGAAAATAGACCTGTAGGCAAAGGGCCTTTCCGAGGCATAGCGTCGAGAGTGGGCGCTGTCGCGAGCGCTAGGTCACGAGGCAAGAGTGAAAGATCAGAAGGAAGAAGATCATCCGCCCGGTGACTCGCCGCCCCTTTTCCCAACCGCTCGGACAACCCGCGGACCTGCGCTCAGTCCGCGCGGCCAGGAGACGCTTTTCGCAATGGCGGGACCGAATAAGAGAAAGTGCCGCTCACTGCCACTGCTAGGGCAGGGAAGAAGCGATGGACGCGGATAGCACAGCAAGCCAAAGCCATCAGCAGTGGTCGGTGCCATAGTCGGGCAAAAATGAGGATCCTCCCCAGAAGGAGAAATCATCAAGCTCCTCTTTCGGGGGTCGCAAAGCGCGTTCGCGTGATCGGTCGTAGCAAGTTTCAGGCAGGGAATAGCCGCAGACCAGCGCGTCGAAGGGAGCTGGCGGAAGGAGCAAGGAGCGCCGATGAGCAATGAGCGATGAAAGGACCTCGGTCCGTCCCAACACCTTACTCGATGGCTCTGAAGCGAGCACCATCAGACATGGTATAGCGACCAGCTTCGCGATCTGCAGCCGCTATCCGCCCACAATGCGAGTGTCTGGGAGGGAGCAGCGCCAACCTCGACTTCTTTTCGCGCCGACTCGTTGGCCGCATCAAACACCACGACGCCGGCAAACACGGAGCTAGAGCGCGGCGCAGGCGGGGGGCAGAGGCGCCACTTGCGGATCGGACCCGTGATCGGCTCGCCAAAGCGGCAGTGAGTCCATGTCCCTCTCCTCCCTTTCGCGAGACCTTGTCAACGATACCTGACACCCGCCCTCTTGCGCAGCGAGGAGTGGCCTACACGCGCAGAGAGACTCTTTCTCCAAGACGACGACGACGCGGCCGGCGTACCGCAAAGTCCTCTTCCTCCGGCAACCGTACCCGGACAACCACGTCGACGCATCCCTCCTCCGAGACCTCAAGCGAAACGGTGCGTCTCCTTGCAGCCTCTTTGCGCCGACGATGACTCACGGAAAGATACTGTGCCCAGTCAACGTCCACCCGGCCAACCTGCCCGCTTTGTTGCGCCAAACCCTCCCGATCACGCAGCACGTCGCCTCGATCTTTATCTTTGTTGCCGTCTGTGTCCGCCTCTCCCGCGAGTCCCTCTCCGCCTTGACACTCTTGACTCTCTGCGCCGTTCTGAGTGGCAGCTCCGAGCGTGGGCGTGGGCGATCGGGGAACCGACGGCTTGGACGGGAGTCTCCGCCAGTTTGACGACGGCCGCTCGCGCTCCTTTGCCCTCCACAACTCGGAACGGAACCTGCTGCAACATCGACGAGGACTACACCTAAGTCCCACCCTGCCGACACGACCGCCCCAGCCTCCGCCTCGCCGGTCGGGACCCTGATCCCGCTCGTCGCACTGTACCTCCTCTCGCCGGCGCTCAAAACGCTCACGCGCGCAACCACGTCCAACTCGATCTGGGCTTTGAGCGGCACCTTGTTCACCATCAACGTCTTTCTTGGTGATTACCGTGCCATCCCAACTTCTTCTTCGTTCCGACGCGACCTTTTTGTCCCGCGGTGGTTCTCGCGCGCGTCGAAAGAGCCGCCTCCATCAGCACCGGAGGGAGAGGAACCGCTACCCCGCCGAGGGCCATACTTTGCGCGCCGTGCTCCACTCCCGTCGAACTTGTCCCTCACCGACGCCCTCTCCAACTCGACCGTCCTCGCCTCCCGCCTCCCGTCCAACGCACATTTCCCTCCGCCTCTTCTGTACCCTCTGGTTTGGTCCCTTCCTGCTCTTCCGCTCTTTGCTCACCCTTCGCCTGATTCTTATCCTCACGTATCGCCTCTCGACCATCGTGCTCGTCTGGTTGTTTAGGACGGTCGGGACCGGAGGGACCGTCCTCGCGAGTGCGATCCTGTTTGGAACGAGCGTCGTCGCCCCCCTCGTGAGAGGGTGGTTGCATGTGAGGTACAAAGATCGGCTGAGCGGTCCGTGGGACGTCGTACCCCCCAAAGTCAGCAACAACGGGCACGTTGACTCCTCAGCGGCCGCGGTGAACGGGGGCAGGATAGACACGGCAATGCACGGGAGGGTGAGCTAGACAGACACTTGAGCTCGGACACATTTTGTCCACTTGTTGTGACCAGTATGGATGCATTCATGCCATTTTCTGCTTGCTCCCGGTGCCGCTTTCAAAGTGGGCGTAATTCGCGCTCGCTTGCTTTGGATCATTTGAGAGCTTTCTTCTCTTCTTTGTTCTTGTTGAGTGCTCATCAGCATCTCTTTTGCACTGTGTGTACAGCGCGTGCATGCAGAGCGGAACCATTGCAGAAGAAATACGAGTGTCTTTATATGACAAGGTGTAACGGAAGGGTTACAATAGTCCATTAAGCCCGCTCTCGTCTCTTGTTTCTCTTCTTCTTTAACCGCTTCACTCGCTGTCATCCGCCTGCTTGCATGCTGTTGTGCCTACTCCGCCAGTGCTTAACGCTTGTGGCAAGCCGAGCACCACAACATCATCATCTTTGCTTTGTCAGAGCATTTGGACAAGCACCCCAAGGTCAAGACCAATAGACCCCATACAGAGGCAGGCTTCTTTCTTTCGCGTATGGTGCTGGCAAGGAAGAAGTTGGAACAGCAAACGCTGGCAAGCGCTAGGAAGTGTGAAAAAAGGAGAAAAAAAGCCAGAGAACAAGTAAGAGATCTACAGTGTTTCTTTGATGGTTGGGAAAATGGGGAAAGGGATATTCAGGAAAAAGAGACCAAAATGAGTAGATACTACGGCCGGCGGGCGAGAGGGAAAAAGACTGATTTGTTTGCGTGCACCCCTTGACCTTGTTGTCCACGACTAAAAGGTCCTCTTAAAGGGTCCAGCTTTGGTCTCCTCATGGGGAGGGGTGGCAGTATTGGTCGTGCTGGCAGCTGTGCCCTTGTGGCATGGTGTGTGGGTGATTGCCAATGTGGCAGCTGATGGTCCCTCAGATGGCTGGTGGCCAGGGGTACAAAGCTAGGAAGTGGCTGTTGGGGGATGGTCTGTGACAAGGCAAAGAGTTCAGCCTTTTCCTGTCAGAGTTACTGGATGCTTGACAAAGACGCAGGTTTGCCACAAAGCAGCATACTTGTGTGTCACCACTTGAACCTTCAGGACTTGTTTCTCTTTTGAGCTGAGCCCGGCGTGCAGCAGTTTTCTGCAGAAACAAAACATTGCAGCTTAGCTTGTTAGGGATAGCATGAGGAGGTTCAAAGCGCATACCACCCGTGCAGGTTCCCTCTGTTTGCCTCTAGTGTCTTGGTGAAATTTCCGATACTTTAAGCACAATTCCTTGAGTTTCTGGCACCTGTTGACGTTGTCCTGGCAAAGGATGTTGAGTTGGTCAGAGATGCACAGGATAATCAGGTCAAGGTGTGGACGTACCAGGACAGAGATGGCTGCTTCTTTCCCTTTTTTTCCTGATGCCGTAGCAGACTTGATTGCCTCACCAATCTCAGTTATGCCGAGGGTGAGGTTCTTGATTTCTTCTTTTCTTTCTTCCCAGCGCCGTGTGATGCTCAGAGAGCCTTTCCGATAAAGTTCAGGCAGCTCAATAGGGTCACCCTGGTCATAAGCATCTGCTTGGTTGTAAAGACAAGCAAGTAGGTAGTCTTCATAGGCGTTCCATTCCTTTGATGCTCCACAGTCAGTGCATATTGCCTTGACTCCATCCAGGGCCACAGTAAGCGGCCCTTCTTTGTTCCTGATAAAGTCTCGAAGACGTGGTCTTTTCAGACAGGGAGGAAGTCAGTCACACTGAGTTTGTGCAATAGGAACCACATTAGACCCAGGGACTGAGACAGGCTTGGTGAAGAAGGGGAGGGAAAATGTTGACAGACTTGTTTTGCCCGAGGTGGTTCTGAGACATGGCTGTTTCAGGTGCAAAGACAACCTCAATTAATGATCAACTTGAGGGAGTGAGTGGTCAGAAGGCAAGAGAGACAGGCCTGGGATGCCTGCAAGTTGCCACTGACGGGCGCTCGAGAACCGTGCACCGGACAAGCCGCGGATCTTGGCCACGCTTTGATTTGAGCTTGCGGGAGCGGCGGTGGCAGTACGGTATGCCATATGCAAGAACGAGTCATGCTATTGAGCCTCGTTCAGCGCGCCAAGGTGCACTTCTGCGGTTGCATGCGGAAGGAGCATGAGCTTCCGGGGCAAAGGCGCGCCTCGACCGACTCGAGCGAAATGAGATGCGCGCTTGGTAAGACTGCCGGATGCATCTAATCGGATGTCCTTTCGCCTTGATACCGAGTTGAAGTGGTAGTGCCCAGACTGGCGCGGAGCCGAGTTGAGTAGCAAAGAAACACGTCCAGAAAGGAGGCGGCAAGCGTGATTTTGGCCTGGAAGCAGCTTTGGACAAGTACAGCGGTGGAAGTGCAGTCTTCCACAGGCATCAGGATCACACCCGCAAGCTATTCGACTGCAAGAATGCGGATGGGCCTTTTGCGTGGCAAAAGATGGGGCAGCAGCAAGCAAGCGTTGTCTGCGCGAGTTTCCTGACAAACAAGGAGAATGCCCGAGTCGCTTTCGTTCCGGCAAGGGTGCCATCATCAAGCCAGCGATCCAATGAAGAAGCAAGCGAGCTTGAATGCTGTACCAAGGCAATGGAGCAGTATGAGCGGGAAATAGCCGCGCACGCGAGCAACGCCTTGGTGGCCTCGTCAGGGAGGAGAGCTTACTGCCGCCTTTCCGGTCGAAAGTGAAGTGCTGCGAGCGTTGCATGAGCTGAGTGCTCTATCCTGTCCCAGACTCCTCAACCTCCGCGCGAGACGAGACGCGCACTGTCCAAATCGAGCGCTTTTTGATCTCGATGCTGTGCACATGAGTACGCCCGGAGCCGCATCGTCCGCTTCTGCCCTGGTCGACCGGCGCCCGTCGAGTCGAGGGTAATGCAGCGAGCGTGCAGGCGCGCCGACTGATAGCGGACCAAGCGAGGCGTAGGCGCCCACTAAGGCTGGAGTCAGCGCGGTTGTCATGCCACCGCACGTCATCTCGGCTGAAGCAGAGTGATGAGATCGCTGAGAGAGTTCTTGCGTTCTGGCTCTTCATACCCGGCAACCGAGAGTGCCCAAGGCTTCATCGAGGCTGAGCTAGGCCTCTCTTTTATCAACGCTGCATCTGCCGGACACTACACTGGTTCATGAACCGCTCATCGCTTCGCGCACATCCACAAAAGTTTCGCGCACGCTCTTTCCCTCGTGTATCTTGTCAAATGTGAAGGAGAACAAAAGCCCATTTTCCCTAGGTAGACTATATTGATAGTATGAGAGCCCTCGCTTGGACCCCTGAACACAGTACACTGGGCGTGTTTCAGGGCTCAGAGACTCGAGCTTGAGCTCAATTGAGCTTGGGAATTTTTTTTTCCTTGTAAACAATCAGAGTAGACAGCTGTGGGTCCAATCAAATGACCATATCAGAGAAGACCACACTACAAGATATGTGCATCAAGGAACAAAGGCAAGTACAGATGTCCAGTCCAAAGGTGAAACAAGAGCAAAAGGAAAGCAGGGTAGCGTGCCCGAATGGTCTAGTTGGGTGATTACCGGCGACCTGGTGGGCCACCTTGCAGGCCACCGTACGGGAAGAAACGCTCTTGGCCTGGACAGTGTGCAGGATAAAGTTGTGTCAAGACCCTGAGACAGCCCGGACCGCTCTTCAGCTTGCGTACCTTGAGGCAGCTGGTATTGTGCAAATGCTGGCAGGGTCGCTGGTCCAGAAGCAGGCCTGAGCACAGGCAATGGCTGTGGAGCGCATTCTTGTGACTCTTGCGCTTGCTGCAAGCTTTGCTGCGAAAGTTGTTCAAATGCTGGGAGTGTTCCTTGGGTCAAAGCAGGCCTGAGCTCAGGCAGTCCCCGAGTGTGTTGGGGTGGATTTGGAACGCTGCTATGCATGCTGCCCAGCTAGTGATGGGAGAGTAAGTCAGGCCAAGGAAGAACAGGGGCATTCGTGACCTGCCGCGACTGGCCTGCAGAATTACCGCGTTTGGCAGTGGCACTGTTACAGGTCTTGCTGACTGTTGTTGCCAAATTTCAGTGTTGTACCATTGTATGTATGTATTGATTGCATGGTTGATCCCGCCACGGATGTCAAGCCAAGTCTATGCACATAAAGCATCAACACATCGATGGACTCACGCAGTGCAGGTCACAAGACGGACATACTTGTTTGTGCGTGGGAAAAGCTTCAGCTAGCTCAACCAGGCCGTTCAGCTCCTTACGAGCTCTTTTGGGGACACCTTCGATGCGCTTGGCTTGCAGAGCGCTGAGCACTGCCTCTTCTACCCGTAGCCATGATTCCTCTTGGCCCATCCCCCTGCAAATGACCCGTGTCTGTGCAAAAGTGTTGCAGATCTTACTGTTTGCGCCAAGTATTTGGTGTAAAGCTTGCTCGGTCTTGGTTTGCTCCTGCGCAGGTTGTTGATTTGCCGTTCTCTTTGACTCCAGGACAGGTAGGTGCTTGAGCAAGAAAGTGTCAAACAGCAAGTGTGCAGGAGGAGAGCAAGAAGCACAAGAGAGCACTCGAGCGGGGGCGGACGAGCATACGGGTTGTCCGCGGACCCCACTCAGTCCGCTCCGACGGGGCGCGAGCTCGGGGAGCTGCCTCTCGTCGGCACCGGAATATCTAGGAAGAAAGCTCCATCTAGTCTAGTCAGTGCAGAAATGTGCACTTTGCACAGCTCTACTAAGCGCTCGCGCAAAACAAACACCTGCTCAAGATTTCAACAGAGCACTTTTGTTCCTGCTTCCATGCCGCGCACAAATCCAAATCCGCCCCTTGGCAGCAGTACAAGCAAAGACTATAGCCGGAAGCTCATGAAGTGGATAAATTGTGCACTTGCAGACACCGGCTTCCATAATCGAATACTTCCTCTGGGCAATACATGCAAAGACACAAGTAGACCGGTGCTGCACATCTTTGCTACGGCCACGCAATAGACATACGAGGACAAAAAATTAGTGCAGACTTAGCCGCAAGGCTGGAGAGGGAGGCGTCCCCGTTGCTGGCGAGCAGACCAGGTCTCTTTGGCTAGGCGAAGGGGAGGGCTGGAAGGCCAAATGTACTGGACCGGGTCGCCGGTTCTTTGACTGTGATTTTGATATGAGATAGGCTGCTGTGCAGTATGAAGGCCTGCTGATACCCAGTAGGGGTTTTGTTGACTTTGTTGACTTTGGTACTGAAAAATAGCAAGCTGTCAGAAAACCGCGTGCAAAAGGTTATCCGTCCGGATATGTACCTACCCGGAGAGAATGATTGTGCACAGGAGGATGGGACTGTGCTGCAGGCATGTGTGGTGTGGTACCATGCTGGCTTATCCAAGGTGAGGAATACGGTGCTTATTGCGGAGGGAGCTTGAATAGGCGGAATGAGGAGCGCTTGAGAATTGTTTTGAGTTTCTATTCCGATTACCCCCTTCCCAATTGTTTTAACCTTTGCTGCGAGCGAGCCTTTCTTGACCTTCAACGGTCTCTCTCGCTCGCAAGGTATGCACATATCTGTCCTCTTTTGAGTAGTAGCTTCTTAGCTTGATCAGTAACAACGGTCTCTCTCGCTCGCAAGGCTACGCGACCCGCCTTTAGCTCTTAGCAGATTCGCAGTCAGAGTTGACCTTTACGAGCCGACCTCCGGCGTGACTGCCCTCGCACGGACCCGCGTCGAACCCCGTACGCTAGGGTACACTAGCAAGCGGCACTTCCGTCTGTCACCGCGACCGAACAGAGTCAAAGTGGCAAAGACGAAGACTCCTCCGCGAGCTGCGACTCCGACTTCCGACTCGTCATCCTCGAGCGACAACCCTCGGACCACCACCATGGTGTTGTCGAGCAACGACACGGCCGCTTCCAACTACCTGAAGCGCGTTCCGAGGCTCGAGCGAGTCGGCGAAACGTCGAATTACGCGACATGGGCGATCAGGATGAAAAAGGGCCTGGATATCGCCGGAGTCCTCGAACTTGTCCTCGGAAAGGAGGAGAAACCTCCGGAGAGCAACGAGGAGGCTTATGCGAGCTGGAAGCAGCGGAACGCGCGCGCATCGGCGTGGATTTGCGAGTGCATTGGCGACGAGGACATCAACCTTGTCGAGGACCTCGACGCCGCACCCGCTTGGGAGGCGCTTGAGCTGGCGCACAACAAGACGAAGGTACACAAGCACCTCGCCATTCTTCTTTCGCTCGTCAACCTCAAGGCAAAGCAGGGCGAGGTTCTGCAGTACGCCGTCGACCACGAGGAACTCCTCGCTTGCGCACGCTCATCCGGCTTCCCCCTCCTCTCGGGCGCCGAAACTGAGAAGTTGGTCAAGGAGTCACTTGACGCGATGTACTCTTTCTTCATCCTCCAAGGCCTCCTGAACTCCCCCAACTGGCGCGCCTTCACCAACGCTGTCGATGAGTCCGGACAATACAATCCGCGCGAGATCATCAACAAGATCCGCACCAAGCTCTCCAAGATTGAGATCAACCAGATCTCGTCTATGTCGTCGCCGGTGGTCTCTTCCAAGCAGACGGGAAGCGCGACGGCCCTCGCGGCGAACGCTCAGCAGCGCACCGGGCAGTCGAGACCAACTTGCCCAACTTGCCACATGAAGAATCCTCGACACGCCGTCGAAGACTGCTACGCGAATCCAAAAAGCCCGAAGTTCAGTCCCGAACACAAGGCGAAGGCGGACTTGCGTAAGGCCAAGGAGAAGGAGAAGAACTCGAAGGAAACGGGCGGTGGCAAGAAGGAAGTTACCGCCGCCGCCGCGACCACGTCCCCATCCGAAGGAGACACGGTCCACGTCACGCTTGCGGTAGCTTTCACGTGTACCAACGGCGGACGCCAGATCCCAGGTTTCTATCTCGACTCCTGCGCCACTCAGCACATCTGCTTCGACCGTTCCACCTTCTCGACTTTCACCCCGATGTCGGGAACGGTCTCCGGAGTCGCACCCGCCTCCGCCATTCCTCTTAAAGTCGAAGGATACGGCGACGTCCCACTTCAAGCGGTCGTCGACGGCGCGTTGCGCGAGATCACGGTCACGAAGGTTCACTACGTCCCGGACTCGCCTTACAACCTCCTTTCCATGACGCGCTTCGCCGAACGCAACGTTGTCCCTATCTTCGGTGCGGGCAAGTCGGGTGAATACTGTCTTGTCGACCGCAAGAACAACCGGATGCTCGCGACGGGCCGTACAAAAAACGGCCTGATGGCTCTCGACGTCAAGAAGGCCGAGTCAACCTTCACGGCGAACGCGCTTCTGCCATCGCGCGGGGCTCGAATCAACTCGATTCGCGCGGCTCACCGCGTGCTCGGCCATCCGGGTCAGAACGCCATGCAAGAGATGCTGAAACACGGCACCCTCGTCGGCGTCTCGACCACGGACATTGCCGAGTTCTTTCAGGAGGTTTGCCCGGTCTGTGTGACTGCCAAGATGTCGTCGTCGCCTTACCCAACCTCCAGCCGGATCACGACTTCGGCAGCACAGCTGATGCACACCGACGTCGCCAGACCTTTCCGCCACCCTTCCTGGGGCAGAAGTCGATACTTCGTCCTCCTCATCGACGAGGCGATGGACTATGTCAATGCTGAGCCTCTCAAGGCGAAACACGAAGTCGCTGCAGCGGTCGAATGGATGTACCTCCGTTTCCTCCGCGTCGCAGCCGCTTACAACTTCCCGATCTCCGAGTCGAAAACTATCCGCTCAGACAACGGAACCGAGTACACCAGTGCTCAGTTTCAGAAGTTCCTCTCGGCAAACAAGATTACGCACGAAACCTCCATCGCCGGCAAGCCGCAACAGAACGGCAAGGCGGAACGCACCGTCCGGACGATCAAGGAGACGATCGCCTCGCTTCTTATCGACGCCGGTCTCGGGAACGTTTGGTGGGCGGAAGCGCTCAAACACGCCGTCTCCTGCCTAAACCGTCGTCCCTCTGCGTCGCTCAACGGCGAGGCGCCCATGAGCGTCATCATGAAGAAGCCGGTCGACTTGACTGGGATTCCGGTTTTCGGCTCGCGTGTCTGGGCAAAGATGCCCACTTCCGGAACGTTCAAACCGCACGCTGACGAGTGCCGATTCCTTGGAGTCGCCAAAGACAAGAAGGCGTTCAAGGTTCAGCCGATCACCGCTCCCGGGGGATCATCTGTTCGCTACGTCCGCGACATCCGATTCTCTCGGGGCGCTCTCGGTGGAACGCTCGGTGTTGAATGAACCGAGCGAACACTCTCTCGACGAGCGGAGCGAGCTAGCGGGACCCAAGTGTGT
>JAKEZK010000097.1:0-19430 GCA_021654155.1 Rhodotorula sp. CC01
CTCCTGATCGTCCGCTTGCTCGCCCTCTCGGTCTTTGCGCACGCTCAATCCGAGCAATCCGCGCAACTCAAAGTCTTTCTCTACGAGCCCGACATCATCGCCCAGATCGCCGAGCTCGTTCACCCCGAGAAGGACGTCCCCGTCGGAATCAAGAGCGTCGCGCTGTACGCGCTCGAGGCGTTTGCGCGCTATAAGGGCAAGACGGCCGAGGTCGCGAGCGCGCTCAACGCGAGCGTCAGCCACGGAGTGCTGATGGAGCTCGTCCGCAAGACGGCGGCGGACCTCGACACGGCAGAGCGTGAGCCGTTTCGGAGGCATCTCTCCCGCATGTGCAAGTCACTGATCGCGTCTTTCCTCGCAGCCGAGAGCACTGCCTAGTTCATCAGCGCGCTCTTCAATGTCCTCACGTACATCAACGTGCACCAGGCGATCGGTCAGATGGTGATCGCAGCCGGCATCGTCAGTGTCCTGCTCGACTGTGTCAGGAACTCGAGCCGCGGTCACTTGCAGATGGTCGCCGCGGACAAGGCCATCGTCATCCTCGAGGGTTTCCTGTACGGCTGCACGAACGCCTTCACGGCGTTCATCGCTGCGAACGGCCTCGATGCATTCATCGGACGCGTCGAGAGCGAGGTCGACGGCGCCGTCGAGGAGTACCGCGAGGAGGCCGAGAAACTCGAGGTGACCGTCACCGAGAACTCGACCGGTCTGCTCTCGTTCCAACAAGGTTCCGTCCTCAAGAGCATCCTCCGGGAAATTCACCGCCTTATGACGACGTAGGGGACTACGGAAGGTCTCCGCAACCTGATCGTCATGTCGCTCTTGGCGAGCGTCAAGAAGGTGGTGGAGAACCGCTTCATCTTCGGGCCGCAAGTCTTTGCTCTCGTCACCAACATCGCCGCAACCTTTGTCCACGACGAGCCGACTTCGCTCACGACGCTGCAAGAGGCCAAGGTCCCCGACGCGCTGTGCGACTCGCTCGAGCGTGCCATTTCCGCCCCGAACGAGGTCCTGCAAGCTGTTCCGACTGCGATCGGCGCCTTCTGCTCGAACCAAACGCGACTCGATCACTTCCGCGCGCGCGACCTGATCGCGAAGTCCTTGGCCATCTTCACCTCGCCGGCTCACTACGAGCGCCTCCGCGAATCGCCCGTCAACCTCGGTTCCGCCATCGACGAACGCGTTCGTCATCATCCGACCCTCGAGGCCAAGATTCCCGACACGATCTTGGGCATCTTTGTCGAGTTAAAGCGGATGGGCGCCGAATACCTTCCGCCCGCGTCCGAGTCGGGCTACACCCTCCGGCCGACCGCCTCCGCGGATGCGAGCCCGACAACAACGACAACTGCTGCTGCAGCCGGTCCCTCGCAAGATGTGGCCATGCAAGAACCTGCTGCCCAGGGCGCCGAAGAGGAGCAAGCGACGAAGGACAAGAAGAAGGCGGACGAGGAGAAGACGATGGACAGCGAGGGCCGCGTGGGTTCATTTCAACCGCGCAATTAGTCTCTCCGGCGTTTTGCTGATCTCTTTCCGTCTCCTTTTCTGTATGCAGTTCCTTGAAGGTCTGTTCCAGAAGAATGTCGGCCACACCCGAGATTTCGTCGAGCACAAGGACAAGGCGTTCGGCCTCCTCCTCGACTTGCTCGCGCTCCCGTGCTTCAGCGTCCTCCTCGACCTGCTCGAGCTCCCGTGCTCGCCCGTCATCATGCTCGAGAACGGTGGCTACAACTCGATCCCCGCCTTGTTCCGCATCTCGTCCGATATCAAGGGCGCCGAAGCGTTCGCCGCCACCCTCGGCCGGACCGACGAATGGCTCAACGAGACCAGGCGGTTCCGGCAGCCGACGCATAGCGACGACCGCGACCGCGAGTCGACCCTCGGCGCCATGATCCACCCCTCTGCGGACGACTTCGAGGCTCAGCAGAAGTGCTTCCGTGACCTCACCATCCTCCTCCCGCGCGCGTCGCTGCTCTCGGACGTCTTTACGAGCCTCGGCTACGCGCACGGCAAGGCGGCGACGCTCATCATCTCGGTCTTCACTGTCAAAGGTCCGCACGCAGAGATCTTGCAGCGGATCGGATATGTCTACGGCGCCTGCGTGCGGGGGAGCGTCGCCATCCGTCCGACGATCTTCTGGTCAGGCGAGGTGTCGGAGGCCGCAACGGAGCAGCTCGCAAAGGAGGCGCTTCGCCCTTGAAAGGACGCGCTCGAGGGCGAAGCGCCCACTCCGGCCCTCGCCGTCGCGCGCGAGCGCCAGCAGGCTCATGAGGCCGACGTCGCCACCCGCGAAGTCGTCTCCACCCCGCGACGCCCGACTCGCCCAACATCGAGCTGGTGCAGGACGTCGTTAGATCCTTTACGCGCATTACGCTCCCGCTCTACCGGATCGTCGTCAAGCTGCTCCTGCACCGACGCTCGCTTGACGCCGCGCACCGTAACTTCGCCCGCGCCGTTGCTCGGCAGATCGCGAACTTCACGAGGGACGCTCTTCCGTGGCCGTATGCTCACGACTTGCTGGCAAGCCTCGGGTACTTGTCGCAGAGTCTCATCCCCGTGACCAGGGCATCTCAAAGGCGAGTCTCTCTTGGCCTCCTTGGCCTCTCATGTCGCCGTCGCCCAAGATGGTCGAATCTAACGAGTGCTCTCACACTGTTTGCAGAGCACCTGAACGGTCTCCGAACGCTCCTCTCGCCAGTTCGTTCTCGCCGGCGGTCTTGACGCTTACGTCGCGCTTTTTAAGAACTTGCTTGATCGGGGACGGCGCTCGGAGCGCCGCGCGAGCTTCGTTCTGCTCGCCAGCATGTACTCGTCGACGCCTTACTTGTTCTACAGCTTGTCGCCTCCGTAACCGGACAAGCGGAATGCGGGAGAATTGGGAGCCTTGCTTGCTCTCGAACGCGATCACGGTTCTCAAGTCTTGGCTGCGCATCTTGCAACGCGTCAGAGTCTGCGCCCTCCGTTGGGCATCTTGTCGACAGGGATCTTTAGTCCATCGGCGAGCGCGTTGCAATCACAAGACGCAAGTTCTCTCCCTCTCGCTCTCGCTCGCTTGCGTTCCGACATACAAACTGCGGGCTGGAAGAGGTACGATCCAACCTTTGTCCGGCACGAGTGTTGACGAGGTCGAATGTCTAGAATTGCATATTGGGCTCATTACGAGGTAGTATGCGCCGAGAAGCCTCGACGGGTGTCAGCTTGTTTCACGAGACCGAGAAAGAAAGAGATCGAGACGAGAGACTGGTTTGAACGACGGCGCCGCACGCGCCTCATCAAGCTCGCCATGGGACCGTGGACTCCGCCGTAGCTGTGCTATCGCGACCGAGACTGTGCCCCGTTCTGGTCATTCGCCGTATCATCAGCATCCTGTTCTACAGCGTGCTGTGCTGTCGCGTTCTGCAGACATTCAGACGAAGCGCTTTCACCTGCTTGTTCGAACCGGTGAACCGCTAACGTGACCATGTTGCACATGTGCGAACTATAGAGGAGCTGCACGCAAGCTACGTCCAGCGGCACGTGTACGTCTGTTTGCTCTGGACGGACGTGGCGGACAGAGGATCTCGTTCATTCTCGCCGTCTCGCACCATGGCCAGTCCTCCTCCTCCGCAAGGAGACAATTCGGCACAACTCTGAGGAGATCACTGTAAGAGTCGCTCCAAGACTCTCGCTCAACATGTGTGGAAGCAGCAGTCTAGACACCATGCTCACTTGATCTTTCTCTCGCTATCTACATACACAAGCTGGTGAATTAGATCCATACTAGGGCTGCTCCTTCGGATCCGCCCGCCTTCGCTCAATTCAAGGAGCCTTCCCATTCTAAGTCTTCTTTCACTCGCTCGTCTTCTTTCAAACCTTCGCTGACTGGATCTTTCGCAGACACAACTACCACACGTACCCGCTTAAGATCAAGAGGATGACGAGGATCTACGGCCAAGATGATCAGAGGGTGTCAGTTGATCGATCTCTGTAGAATCTCCTGAGCCGGGTCCCTCGTCTTCGGGCTTTCTCCTCGCCGCTCACTCCCCTACTCGCAATCCTAACTTGATTCAGTGTTATTGTTGCGTGTCTCTCTTTTTACATCCTCCTCCCTCCGCGCAGAGTACCCTCGTCTCGCTCCTGCTTGAGACGAGTGGACTCTGCATTCCAGGCGGGTATTCCCTTCGCAGCTCTTGACGCACATGAGCTGACGAGTTAGATCCAGTTGCAATGCACAATTGGGTCACGCCACTCGCGTTGTAGAGTTGACAAGAAAACGAGCGGAGGAAAGGCGGGCAAACTAAGAGGAGTAGAGGTCGAGACAAGAAGGTCGAGTTGCTCAATTTGTACATGGCCTCCGACAAATGCCTCCTTTCTTGCTTTTCCTCCCCTTCAGTCATGTCGTACCTCTCGGGAACGTTGACAGTGGAGACCTGAATCCTTGTCTTAGTTTTCACGACTCGCACTTTCTACGATTCAACCAAAATCGCGTATGCCGCATGGTGCTTTGGCCCACAGTTGACGCCGCCGCTTGTTTCTCTTCAAACGCTAGGCTGAAGCTCTGGCTCTTCAAAAGGCAGCTCTGCGCCTCTCATGACAAGAATGATGGGACCGCAACTCTTAAGAGGTAGGGAGCTGGGCACTAAACTGGCAGAGAGCCTGGTAGGTTGAGTTCTTATAGATCCTTTTCTTCTCACAGTTTTGACTGCGACACGAATGCGACACAAGAGCAAATTGACAGTGAAATCTTCTGCAATTGATATACGAGAAGGAGGAGACTTCACACGGGAAAAAGACTCGGAGGCTGAGCGAGCAAAAGCAGATGGAGAGATCTGAAAATGCGGCCCTAGCAATTCTCAAATGCTCAGGCTTGGCGCAGACAGGCCTCATTGCCAGACAGACTATTCCATACAACTCAGATGTCCCAACGAGGAATCTCTACCCGGGTCGCGTCCATGTTCAAAATCGCACCCGGATAGATGCGCTGTTTGGGTGAGTCTGTCTCCACAAGTGCCGTGTCATCTCCCACGCCAGTCCCTCCTGATCCTCCGTCCTCATACTCGACCAGGAGGTACACAACCCGAAGTTCCCGTAGGTCCTTGCACAAAATGTCTGGTTCTGTATGTTGGAGGTTCTTCGTGATGATCTGCGTCAGGCCGAGCACGCGACGGACCCATCTGGTCACCCCGGCCCGAGGAGGCAATCGATTGGACTGGGAATACTTGTGCCATGAGAGCCCCCCCTCAAAGCTTGTGTACACTCCGTCTCCATAGAATCGTTCATGGAGGGTTTGTTGGAGCGTGAAGCCTTGATGCAAGATCGACAGCCAATTCCCAACAGGTGAACCATGGAAGGCAAAGAGAGTCGGGTATGGCTGCCTCCTTTCCGTGGGCGCACCTGGATAATTGTCCTCCAGAGAATGAGCATGCGCAAACACGCGAAACTGCTGGAGCCGCTGCGGGACGCCGGTCACGAGCTCGTCTGCCCGTGTCACCTCGCGCACCGTTGTTCCTGACCGGTACATCAGGTGACGGAGAACCCGGACTAGAGTTGTGTCTGGGGATAGGTTCGACCACGCATTGCGCTTGGGCGGGTACCTCGTCCCGGGCAACACCGCAATTGGCCGGAAGACTGGGCATGTTGCGAGGAGGTCGTAGATAGCTCGACATCTCATGCTCGGATCTTTGTGTTCCCGAGTCACACCAACTGTTTGGTCAACGGGACCATACAAGCCCGGCATGCTGATATTGACAGTGATGGTCGTGTCCGGAGGGATCTCACCGCCGCCCACATTCTGAGACTTTGAGGCTATGTACGCCAGATCGACCATGAGATTGACGCTTTCACTGGAAAGGAGTATGTCATACTGTTTGCAACTGAGGGCGTCAATTTACTTCCTGCCGAACACCGTCGCAGGAGTGGTTCCGTTCACCTCGAGTGGTAGGTGGTCCAGACCAGGCAGGTCGTTCTGACACTGCAACTTGCTACACACCGGTGGGTATGCTTGACTGATACCTCGTGGTTCTGTCTCGAAACAGGCAGGGCACGTGTTGGACGCGGATGCAAACGCCTGACACAGCATCACCATCAACTGAAACAGACCATATATCAGCAGCGCTCATCCGATCTGGATTAGTTTACTTATGCAATGAGCTTACCTCTGTTGCCGAGGGCGTCTCTCGCCCGTCATCAAGTTTGCGCGACATGGACTCTTCAAGAAACGAGGAAAGGCGCATGCAGTCAAATGCGCCAGCTGTTGCATTGACTGTGTCAGCAGATTCGATTCCATTCCCTCACTGACCTGCTCACCGGTATAGCACTCAATGCCAGACAGAAACGCAACACGCGCCGCTTCGCCCGGAATGCTTGGTGTTCGAGAGAGCCCGACTCGGACTCGCGGTGGCGCGTGGACGCCTGCCTGCTCTTCCTCGAGCAGCATCGTCAACCTTGCATCTGGGTACTCTTTCAGCATGGGCTCCCACGCAAGGAGCTGGGCTCGAGGAATCCCTAGGTCGTTGGTGTTGACTGTGACGCTTGAGATGGTCCTCTTGAGCGTCTCGTTTCTGTACACCTCAGCAACGTCGAACAGTGCCGGATCGAACTGCATGTTGGGGCTGCAGATTAGAATCAGGATGCAACTTGAGTGTGAGCAACCGTCGCGGCGGCGCGCGTGCGGGCGAGCCTTTGTCCTCCGCTCAGGCCCGTTCCTCCGGTTTCTTCTGCCTCTTGTCTCTCACTTTTCTTTATTCTTTGTCTTGTCCCTCTCGCATCCACCGGTTCCATTTCCCGCAATAGTGGGAATGTCTACAACAATGTATCAGCTGCCGCACCGTCGCAGGTCTTGTTTCGGGGTCGCGCTCTCCGCGGACCTTCTGCCAATATTCAGGAAACTCCCGCGGACTCTCCGCTGACCGACAGACTGACCGCGACCGCCGCACATAAATAGTACTCCAGTACGACAAGAAAGCTCAAAGAGGGAATGTTAGGTCACGGGCTGCCGCCTACGAGCAAGGGTGCGGAAAGCAAACCAGACTCGAACATGGGCCGCGGATGTGCGAATGAGAACCAGACTGAAACTTTTCGCTCGTGCTTGTGCTCCTTCTATCTCGCTGCCATCGCGTTCAACTCGGCGTGACAGAGTACAACCACCTGCTTGACGGTACTCCCCCCTGCGATTTGATAAACTGGTTGACATGCTCGGCGAGCAGAATTTCAAGGTGTCCAGGTCATCGAGCATGCCTTCGTTGAGCAACTGGACTGTCGTCATACCTGACCGTCCGCTCGCTTGCTTCTCATCATCAACTCGCCCGAAACGGAGTCGCAGCGCTGACGACGCGACTTAGAGGAAGAAGGCATCCGACGGGGCGAGGTGAGTGTCTCCCATGCGTGCCTTATGAAGGTCATTCGGAGCTGAGATTTCCAGGTCTACAGCCGCTTTGGTCTCCTCAGCCTCGTGCCTCATTTGCTCGCAGCGTCCCTCCATCTCGAGAACCTGCTCTCCCAGCTTCAAACGCCCGAAGTCACTCTTGTGCTCAAGTCTGGACGCGGTAGCTCGCAGGCGACGGACCCTGCGCATCAAGAAGTCTCCGGACGGCGACCTGCCTTTCCGCCTCTGCTATCACCAAACTCACCAAGTCGCGCTTTCGGTCCGCCCAATGCTCTTAGGCAACTGCTAAACACGCTGTTGGCTACTTCAAGAGTTGTTGTCGCACTCTACACGTGCTGCCGAAGTCTGCGCCCCGCGCTAGCCGCCGCTCTCGCCCCGGGTCAACTCACCACAGAAGAGTCGCCTCCGCGTTCGCGACTGCGGCGGGGCCACTGACTCTTTTGGGCGAGGAAGGACACTGCGTGCCTTTCCAAGAACCACAACTAGCGCGTTCCTTGACGCAACTCGCCGCGACGAGACTCTGTACGTGTCATTTTTGATCGCAGATGGATGTTTAAACCTCGCATTTGGAGGCGTCGTCTTGACAGCCAGCATATGAGAGCTGAAATACAACTGGATCAAATCCCTCTGGATACGAAAGAAAGGCGAGCGAGACCGTGGGAGAGCGCGATCAAACCTGGGGCAGGCGCAAGACTGCAAGTCGCCTTACCGACCCGGCACCCTGCATCTGCTATGCGAGAATGCAAGAGAAACAGTCTGCGCACTCCTCTACCACTACTTGTCACACGAGCCGGGACGGTTCCTGTTCACATTAGTTGCAGGAATCCACTCACCAAACGCCACTTGCTACAAGTCACCATTGCCGAGGGACTCCAGCGCCTCGAGGTTTTCAGCAGACAGTGTGAGCTCAAAGGCATGTCGATCCGGATCCTCGCCCTCGTTCACTCGCTGACATGTGCCCAGGAATGACCTGACGGTCAACGTTTTCATCGCTCGACGAATCGTCTTTAACGTCAATGGGTCTGGCGCAACAGCATCCATCGGGATGACACGATCAAGGCTTGGCTCGAAATGGTCGCGCCCATTGTAGAAGCAGAGGATTGCCCGGCCTGGCTCAGCCTGCTGGTCGGCTCCGATGAAGACGTCATCCCGTACGAGGGTGTCCACCTCTTGCTGGCTCAGGCGGGCTCGGCCTGAGCGATAGAGGTGTATTTGCGGGTTCGCTCCGCCGTTGCGGAACCCGGTGTCGAGGACAAAGATGTCCCGGTCCAGGATCGTGGCAAAGAAGAACGCGTCCGAGACGTTGAGCCATTGGCCTCCTTTGCTCTGGTTCTCAAGGAAGCCCGCGAACCTGGCACCGGGGGTGTTCCAACCTTTGAGCTGGACCTGGTCTTTGAAACCATCCGGCGCCTTGGCCCACATGATAACACCCTCTTGAGTTGCGTTCGCTTCAGGTGAGAGCTCGATTGAATTCGGGACGCCGTAGTAGTACCGCTGCCAGTCCCCGTACGCCTCCCGCACCAGTGCACAGAGCTTCTGCCGCAAGCTCAGGCTTGACTGCTTCCCAGACTGCATGGCCAGGATGGCAACCGAGTCGGGAAAGCAGTCACCATTGCCGCTTGCCTCGCTGGCCGGCGTCACCTCCGCAATGTACAGCGGGCCAGACAGCGTCGAGGTCCGCTTGATGCCTCCCTGCAACATGGCAATGCCAGTTGTGGCCGTATCACCACTCGGAATGTCCTGCATGGATGCTGACGAATCCGAGGGCGCATCTTTATTGTCGAGAAGGCCAACATCAGCTCCAGTGATCACGCACTTGAAGGCAGGTAACGTACCTTGCGACTTGTCTCCTGTGTCACATCATAGACCAACGCTATTAGCCTTTGCCAAGGGGCAGCCAGGCGGAGGAGACTCACCTTGAGGCTGTTCCGTTGAGGTGGCTTTCGCAGTCGGTTGCAGCACAGGAAACAGACTCTGCATGTACGGCCTTATTATGGCTTGGTCAACTTGAGCTGCGGGAAGTGATTGGGCTGCTGCAGCCGTGGTTCCTGGAGCTGCCGAGGCACTCGTGGGCAGGTTCGCGCGCGTTCTTTTCGGCGAGTGTGCCGATCGAGGCTGCGAAGCCTGCCGCTTTCGGTCGGGCGACTGGCTCGCCGCGCGAGGCTTGGCTGCCGGGCCCGGGCCAGAAGGCTGGGCTCGATCTCCGGGCTTGGCTGCTGCTGCTTGGACCTGGCGCCGCCGCCGTTCGAGAGCGGACGGAACCAGGTCTATCTGTGGCGGGGCATGGTGCCGCTGCGGGATCCCCCTGCAGCGGATCCAGCCACCAGGTTGGTAGGCTGACAGATGCACGTAATCGCCGGAAGCCGTTGCGTGAAGTCGTTTCGGCGCAGGAGGTGCTTGCGTCAATTCGACTGCCTCGAAACTCATCAGTATTTGACCAACATCGGACGAGGGATATTGTCGACTTGCAGTTCGATGGGAGGCCGACTGCAGCAAAGAACTCTTCGCCTGTCTCTGTCTCCATCTGCAGAAGCGGATCGGAATTCTTCTTGAAAACGCCGTACGGGTAGACGACGACCGGGCTCTGCCTTTGCAGGGCATGTTGAGAGTCAGTTTCGTTGTTGCATTGGCTGGTCTTAGCACGGCAACTCGCTCAGTACTGTTGACGTGATCAATTGCAATCCGATGCGTCAGAGGACTGCGCAGGAAAAACGACGCCGTCGCCTGCTGCTCGCGGAACACGACAGCGATTCGCATACTTTCGCGGCGCATGTCGGGTAGTGTCCAGCAGACGTGGATGATGCACAGTCCAACTGAAATGTCAACGAGCAAACTTTTCTGCGGTAGTTGCGCGGAGGGCGTGTCGATGAAGGTGCGCGTCGAGTCGTCAGCTGAAGGAGCGACGTTGGGGTGCGCTGTTTTCGGGCACTAGCTCTGGTCAGGTCGCGTGTTCACCCAGGACAACAGGATTTGCATACACTTGATGGACTTGAGTACAGCATGAGCCCATTCACGCCCTGGGAAAAAGCGGACATCGGGTTTAGGGCGATGAGCGACGGCGCAAATGAGAAGCGGGTCGACAACGCGGAGTTCATGAGGGCTGTAGAGCAACCGTCAGCGCATGCTCTCACGTGGGCTCATGAATATACCGCATAAAACGTACGCGGGATTTGCAAAGAATTCAAACTTCGGACTGTCATGCACGAACGGACGCTGCACATGGACGGTCAGGCTTCTTGCCCGCTCGATCAATTCGGTTGCCCGTGTTGGCCTGTTGTTCCGATACAAGTCAGCTCAGGTGTCACTACTGTCTGCAGGGTGCAACACGGGGATCACATCGGCGGAGAGAGGTCTGAGGCCTCCGACAAGGTGAGTCCGGCGGGCCACAACGAGTAAGTTGGGTCTAGGGATTGTGTTGCCTCTGCCAGAGCCTCTGCGGTGTGGGATTGTCCAATACTCTTGACATGCTGTACGAGGGCAGTCCCTGCAGAACAAGGCAGAATATCAGCCCACATATCTTTTGATGGTTGGCAGCAAGTACCACGTACCAGCCCCCATTGCTTCGACCAGTTCTGTCCACCACGGCCCGTACACAACACGGTCTGTGAGCGGAGAGAATCAGTATCTCCTACAAGCAGAGTCATCTGTCATGCCCCAACTCGACTTACCACAAAGCTCGTTGACAACGTCGTCCTCGCCCGCGAGGAGACCCGTCAGAGACAAGGGCCCACAATCTTCCGTCCACTGACACTGGCCGACTATGTACTCTGCTTCAGCGCGACTGAGAGGCAGCGACAGCGCCAGCTGCGCAACAGTCTCATGCACAAGCGACAAGCGCAGACCTAGAGGGTCCGCAACCATCAGCACCGTCATACATTCGCGGGCGCCAATCCAATCGACTCGCGCTGTAAGGTGCTCGCGTGAATAACAATTCCGAAGGCGAGCAGTTGCTGTGCAAGGCGGCGATATTCGACAAACTCGGGACTGTCCACAGTTTGAGCGGTGCAATCTGGAGTTCTCGGGGGTGTTCCCTCGACAGGCTCGAGTACAGCGCGGACCTCGGGTCGGATTGGACTGGTCATGTGTGACCCACAAGAGATAGCGCAAGCAAGATGGTGTTGACAAGTTCCTGGTGAGGCGCACAAGGTCGGCTAAGATAAGGGAAAGCAGGTTGGCAGAACCAGGTCCGGGAGAGCTGTGCGCTCGCACCCACTGCACCGCCACGCCGCGGACTTGCCGGAGAGCTGGAGGGCATCATTTTTCACTGTCTCTTTCTCCCTCTCCACTCCAAACAGTTGTGACAGACGATGTCGTCTGACGAAGCTGGACCGGCCAGGGGACCGGGATCAGAGTTGCCCGTTGAGCTTGTCGAGAGGATCTTTTACCTCACGGTCGATGCGTGCTTTGCATCCGCAGACCAAGAGGTGTCAGCACTTGATGGCTGTGCAGAATATAGCTCAGCAGATGATGTATACCTGTACGCGGGGTACCGGGATGCCCTAAGATTGCAGCTAGTCTGTCGGCATTTGGCTGGCTTGGTGGGGCGTGCCATCCTGCGCGACCTGGCCCTTCCTGCGAGGCGTTTCAAGGATTGGTGTGACCAGTTACCTTGCCTCTTCAAAGGGACGTACACGTGGGACTTGTCCCTCATCAGATCCATCCGATTCGACCTCGACATCCTGCGGGAGGGCAGATTTCTCAAAATGACCAATTTGCGCCACTTGACCATTCGCACCAATCGCATCGGCTATCGCCTCGGGCAGGTTACGCCCAGCTTGCCTGCGCTCGAGTCGATCGAGGTGCCATGCCCTGGCCCGTGGCTGGGCCTGTCACGGGACTTGGCCGCGGTCAGCCGGGGTCCGATTGCTGTCACCCTCCACGGCATCGCTCCGCGCAGCTTCATGTCTGTTGTTAGGGCAGAGAAACTGACACTTATCCACCCGATCGATTTCTTCGGCGGAATCCAGTGGCAATACCTGCGCAAACTCACCCTCGTTTTAGGGGATCAAGGCGATGCTCTTGCAGACATTACTACATACATCATCGACGATCTAGACGAGGCAGTGAGTCACCCGTCTGATTATCCACTCTGTGCACGCACCAGTCTGACTTGGGACCGTGGCCAGATTGCCCGTGGAGACGGTCCACGCCTCCTTGACGATCTCAAACTGATCTTTGATGGACAACGGTACAATGCGATGGATGCCCGTTATCGCAGCTTTGGCAACGCAATGCTGTCCCGACTTCGTCAATTGCCAGCCCCACTCGGACGCGTTCATCTCTGATTTGAGGCTACGTCAAAACGGTCCGATAAACCCCCTGTCTTTTGGGGAGACCCCGTAGATCTCATCGCCCTTCTAGCGTAACTGTTGCTCCGCTCGTTTGCTGCGCCCCACGTGTCACACTCCCACTTTGAACCCTGTACATTGAGTCTTTTTGAGGTTCATCTAAGTTTTGCAAGAAGCACGAAGGGGACGACAGCGGAAGGGGGCTGTTAAGATGCAAGCTAGTCATCAGTTGGTTGCCTGCACAAGCTTGACTGGGCATGGGGGAACCGACCTCTTCGCGCCCGTACTTGCAGCTCATGACCTGAGCCCTGCGAACGATGGCGTCGATCGCGTTGAGGACGTAGTCGCGAAGGTTGGCTCGCGGCTCGGCCTTGCTCATTGTGAACAAAGTGCTGATCTCTTCCCGGACAAAGATCGAGAGTCGGTGCTCGAGGTCGTACTGCGGGTGACGGGCGGACGAGGGTCAATAAGAGGGGAGCGGTCGCGACGGAGCGGCGGAAGACGTACCTCGGATTCGGTCAGAGCGCGCGCGGTCGCGACGAGCGAACTCGTCAAGAGACCTTCGATGCCGTGCGGGCCGATGAAGCGCTGGAAGTTGGGGGTGAAGCGGAAGGGTACCGGCTCGCCGTGAACGAGTTCCGGCTTGCCAGGAACGATGGCTGTGCGTAGCAAGAGAACCGAGGTCAGTCTTTGTGCGCGGTGAGTCGACGAGAGCCGTGGAGGAACTCACAAGGAACCATGTCCGGAGTATGCATCTTGCCAGTCGCGCGCGAGATGTGAATGCGCTGCGGCCGCCGGTCGGCCATCGACATGACGTAAGTCATGAAGATGAACGACGACATGGACGTCGTCATGTGCTTGCGCAGGTGCCAGAGATCGTTGGGCGAAGCCATTGACTTGGTGAGGTACTGAGCGAGAATTGTGCGGTGTCAGCTTGCGAAGTGGACGTGACGGTTCGGCTGAATGGTTCAGACTGACCTTCTTGAGCACGTCGTCCGGGACCATCTGGTTGCTGAGCTCTTCGAAGACTTCCTGGCGGGCCGCCAGGATCTCGGATCGCTGCGAGCATGTCGGTCGATGAGCTTGTGATCAGGCGAGAGAGGGGAGGGAAAGGCAGGACTCACATTCAGCGGCGGCTCTTGGCGGTGCATCGTGCGGATGCGCTCGGTGTAGGCGAGGATGGGGTCCTCCTTGCTGAGGCCGAGCGACTCGCAGTGGTCCTCCAAGACCTCTTGCAGCGTCGCGATGGAAGCGTCGCTCTCAACGATTCGCACGCTAGGAGAGAGCGGCACAACCACGGGGACGGCGAACTGGAGATTTCGCTTGGGCGATTCCTTGCGGTTCGAGAGCGTGCTGCGAGGAGCGAGAGCGTCAGTGCTGTTCGCAAATCGCGGATGGCGCGAAGCGAGAAGGCGCACCAGTTGAGCATGCGGAAGAGCTGCATGATCCGCTCCTCGCGCCGCGAAGTGCGAGCGGCCGGGATCTGGATCATGAACTGGTGGACGCTGCCGTCTTGGCCGAGGATCGTCAGGCGCCGGAAGAAGACACCGTGCCCGCGGTGGACGTCGTATCGGTTAGAGAAATGTGAGATCCGGACAAACTTGTTGCTGTTGTCCTCGTGCTGCAGGTACTGGCCGGGCACCTCGATCTCGTCGAACTTCTGGTACTGGAACTCGACGAGCCAGTGAGACGACGCTTCGAGGTTGACTCGCTTCGCTTTGCTGTTGAGCGTCTTCTCGTAGCGGTCGCGCCACTCTTGCAGGCGCTTGACGTATTCGCGGAGGTTCGGCTTCGACGTGAGGAAGTCTTTCTCGAACTCGGCCTGTCGCGCAGGAAGAGAGACGTCAATATCGCGTAGAGGAGTTCTGCTGCGAGGCTGCAGGTAGGGAGAAACGCACCTTCGTATGAGGCGGCTGCAGACTTTCGGCGAAGCGGGCGATGTTGCTGTTCGTGCTCGGGGCGAGGAGTCCGTCGTCGTTCGGCAAGGCGGCGCGGGCGACGTATTGCTGCGAGCGCGGCACGAGGTGAGCGACCGAAGAGGGAAGGGAAGCAAAGCACGGTTCACGCACCGGAAGGGCGTCCGAGAGGAGGGCGCTGATGAGACGGTAGATGTCCTCGTCCGGTTGCGGCTTGAAGCGACTCGACATCTGATCGACGATCATCTCCATCGAGAGCGCCAGGAGCGGGAACGCCGTCTTGAGGATCGCCATAATGTCGTCGACCCAGTCCCACGGCTGGCGCTGTCCTTGGATCGGTGCCGGGATCTGCGTGCCACCGGGAGTGACAAGCGGCTGCGAGCTCGACTCGGGTTCGGGCGGAGGCGCCTCGCCCTTCGCAGCCGCGGCGTCTGCTGCACGCACAATCGCCTGTTGTCGCATCTTCTCGCCGGCGAGCCAGCGCTGCTTGGCCTGCTGCAAGTCGTCGCGCGTCGTGCGGAGCTGGAAGAACAGCGCTTGCGGGTACGTCTTGGCGATCTTGACGAGGATATTGCGGACGTAGCGAGCGTCGGTCTTGGTGTAGGTAAGGAGTAGTTGCGGGACAAAGGTGATCCAGTACCACGTCGGGATCTCGCCCTTGTAGTTGTCGAACGCCTTGGCGATGGTGCCGGCCGCATCGTCGAGGCTGAGCAACCAGAGGGTCCGGACGAGAAGCCTGCGGACCTTGGCGCTCTTGTAGAGGCCGGCCGCCTGCAGGTAGCAGCCGACGGCGTTCGCGGCGATGTTGAGGTCCGTCGGGTTCTCCTTGAACATGCGGTCGTGGTACTCGCCCCATTCCGCCCACGCTTTCGGGAAGCTCATGTCCATCGAGACGGCGAGGTTGAAGGTCTGGTTCGCCTCGTCGTGCCGCTTGAGTTTGGCGAGGAACATGCCCTTGAGCGTGAAGAACTCGGCCTTCTGCGGCCCGTTGAAGTACATCAAGTTCGTGTTGTCGATGACCTCGAGTCCCGACGCGAGCTCTGACGGGTTCTGGTAGTGCGCCTTCGCCTGCTCGCGGAGCTTGAGGAACGCCTCTTGGATCTCGATGTTCGGCAAGGTGTAGATCTTGGTGAGCGACGTGATGCAGACCTCGTGGAGGTTGTGCTTGCGGGCGACGTGCGCGAACCGATTGATGATCCAGGCCGTTTCGTGGAAGCCGCGGTAGGCGAAGGAGCTCGCGTTCTGCTGGCCACCCGGCGCGTTGGGAGGAGGGACGAGTGGAAGGTACGCCTTGTTGATCGCCGAGAAGACGTGCTGGCGCCAGGCGACGAGGTCGGACCAAACGTTGATGTCGTCCCAGAGGTTCGGCAGACGGTCGCGCCACGTGCCGACGATGCTCTTGAGCTCTGCGGAACGCGTGTCGAGGTTCTGCGCGTTGGTCTGCGCGATGCGCGCGAAGATCTGCTGCGTCTCCTGCAGCTCGACGAACTGCTGGAATGTCTGCAGCAGCGGGTAGTGCGCCTGCGTGACGGTCTCGGACAGGTAGTACCACTTGCGCAGGGAGAGCTGCACTCCCTCGTCGCAGAGTTTGGCGAAGGTCTTCTTCGCGACGGCCGCCTATTCGGGCGTCTTGGCCGAGTACACGGCGAGCAGCGCCAAGTACGTCTCGAAGACGCGACGGCGGGGTGTCGCGACGGGCGTCATCGAGGGGAGGGCGCTCTCGATCATGGGGCGTTCTTGGTTCCAGTCGGCGAGGCGCCACGCGCATTCGAGTAGGAGCTCCTTGTTGCCCTCGTTCTTGGCCATGCTGCAGGAAGGACACACTGGTCGTCAGTTTTCTTCGCTGCTGACGAGTGGCACGGAAAAGGGTCGAAGACGCGTACTCAGACGAGACATCCCACTGCAGAAAAAGAAGCGTCACAGTCAGCTTCAAGGAAGGGACAGAAATGAGCGCGAGGAAAAAGGCTCACCTGCTGCAGCTTCTGCGCCGTGATGATCCAGTGGACTGGAGGAGCGTCTGAACGACGTTCGGGCGGCGATCGACGCTCCGCAGGTGGTAGTCCTTGACGAGCAGGCCGACCATGAACTCGGTCAGGTGACGCTGCTCGACGCGCGACAGGCAAGTCCACGACGTCTTGAAGGTCGACACCCAGACCGCGTGCGTCGCGTTCGGGTCGGCGTAGAGGAGCTTGCGCGCGGCGCCGAGGAGCTCGCCCATCGTGTACGATTCGAGCTGGGTGACAAACTCGGTCGGCGGGTTCTTGGCCGTCGCAAGGGGCGTGCCAGGGTTGAAGAGCATGTCCCTCGCGACGACGGCGCCGAGCAGCAAGTCGAGCGCCTGGTGGATCCAGTACGTCTCGCTGAGCGTCTCCCAGCTCTGCACGCCGAGGAGGTAGTGGAGGCGGCTGAAGAGTCCGGTCGCGAGACTCTTGTCGAAGGTGGCGAGGAACTTGGAGCGGATGACGGGGTCGCGGACCTTGCAGCCCATGAGGAACGCCGGCTCGAGGCGGAAGGTCAGCTCGCTGCGAGCGAGTGCGGGATCGGTGTAGATGTCGAGGATGAGGTTCAGGAAGTCCTTCGAGAGCGCCTCGCTGCCCCGCGACTCGAACGAGATCATCTTCGAGAGGATCCCGGCCTTCTCCTTCAGGGTCGGGACCTGCTCGTCCTTGTCAAGACCCACTTGCGGACCATCTGCAAGACGAACCGGCAGACGTCGATGTTGGACGACTTTTCGACGAGCTGCACGATGCCGCTGAGCAACCAACGACGCTGCTCGCCGAGATGCGAGACGCGCTGTCGAAGGACGTCCAGAGTCGAGACGAGCAAACGCAGGTTCGGGTCGACCGAAGACACGACGGTGGCCGAGGCGGTGTGCTCCTTGATGTATCGCGTAAAGACGCGAATGAGTGCCGGGACGAACGCGTCGATGCGCTCCAGCTCGACCTTGGCCCAGGACTGCAGCAGGAGGAGGATGGCCGGGAGGTTGGCCATTTGCCGCAGGCCCTCGTCGATAGTCGTGCGCGCCCACTCGATGAAGGCCTTGACTGGCACCGGCACATCGGTCGAGTCGACGGTGACGTTGCGAGGCAAGTACTCGAACAAGCGCTCGATGACCGGCCGCAAGCTCGATACGAGCCGCATCTCGCCGCTGGAGAAGCCCTTCTCGATGATGCTGTGCAGGACGCCGACGTTCTGGACATGCCACTCGGCGGGCTTGTAGGAACTGACGACATTGAGAACCTCGGCGGAATTGCACAGCTGACTGAGCGAGTCGTCGCCGACCTCGCTCGCGAAACTGCGCTGGAAGAACGAGAGCTTGACGCTGCTCTCGCCCCAGACGCCCGGTCCGATGAGCTCCCGCAGGAGGCCGAGAGCTTGATGGACGAGGTTGTTGCGCTGGACCGGCTCGGGCGAATTCGAGATGAACCGCAACAGGTTGTTGACAACCTGGTCGCGCAGCGACGGCAGCGGGACGTAGGTCATGCCCGCTCCGCTGCTGCCAACAGAGGGCGCAGTCGACGCTCCGCGCTCGGTCTTCATGCGCTTCGGCGACCGCTAGGCGGTCTCGTTGTCGACGTCCATCTTGCTCTCGTCCTGCTTTGCCAGCTCGACGCGCTTCTTTTCCCACTTGAGGATGACCTCGATCACGTCGAGAGTCAGGACGCGCGTGTCGGCCGTGATGGCCGAGTTGAGCGTGAGTTTCGCGAGCGACGCGACCATGTGCGGGAAGAACTGGTCGCGGGCGGGAAAGAAGAGATCCGGGTGGCGGACAATGAGCTGATAGATGTTGACCAGCAGCGGCATCGTCGAGCCCTCCTCGACGAGCGTTCGGCGGGTCAAGAATGCCCAACCGGGGACTTGGGCGGGCCCAGCCGTCGATCCGCCGGGCATCCGCTTCGGCAAGGCCGGGGCGAGCGTGTCGAGAGCCTGACGGACGAGACTTCGCGCTTCCGGCTGATGAGCACGGAGCAAAGCGACGTAGATCTGAGCCACGATCTTGGCCGGCGACTCGTACTCGGCAAGGAAGCTCGCGAAAAGGATATAGGCCGTCTGCGTCACAGCGATGTCGTCGAAGCGGATGCTGATCCAGCCAAACTTGATGACCTCCTTCTTGACCGACTCGAGCAGCGACGGGACGTGGCGGATGAGCAGAGTCGTCATGTGGCAGAGCTCGACTCGGAGCTCCTCCTGGTCGAGTGCGCCGAGGTCGAGCGGGTTGTTGTGCGGCAAGAGCCAGACCTTGGCGTGCACCTTGGAGATCCACTCGGCGTCGACGACGGTCGACTCGCGTTCGCCTCGCGAGTACACGACGAGGAGAATCGGGTTGACGAGGAGCCGAAGGGCCGCGCTCTTGTGAGCCTGCGTGACGGCCGGGTCCTCGTAGATGTCGATAAACCGGTCGAGAATCCGGCGCCGCAACCCGATGTCTTCGCTAAGCGCGACGTGGCTGTTCAAGAAGCGCGAGAGGACGGTGTGGTCTGCCGAAGTCGGATAGCTGCAGGCGGACCTTGCAAGTCAGCCATGAAAAGGGTACGTGAACCGCAAACGATTCTCGCTTACGTGTATGCCTCGACGAGATGGAAGAGGAGATCGACATGCTCCTCCTGCTGCAAGTACGCGATGAAGATTTCGACGACGACCGCATCTTCCTTGAGCTGCTGGACGTGCGGCACGCCTTGGATCTTGAGGCGAGTCCGGCGGATGTCCGAAAACCCAGCGCGTGATGAGCAACGGGAGGATCTGGTCGCACTGGACGATCCACGACTTGTCGACTCCGATCAGCTCGCGAATGATGAGAGCGGCGTGGTAGCCAAGCTCGCCGTCCTTCTCGAAGCACGGGGCGAAGAGCTCGTGTGCGTGTTCCGA
>JAKEZK010000098.1:0-19150 GCA_021654155.1 Rhodotorula sp. CC01
CACCTGCATTCGGGCGGAAAGGTTTTGTCAGGCCTGTTCGGGCGAGCGGCACGCGAGTGATCGCTCCGGCCGTTACAGCGGGGACATCCTCATCGGCCTGGTCGCCTTCTTGCTTTATACTATAACGCATTTCTCAACTCTGGATGCAATGCAAACACTGCAGCACACCTCTCGAACCCTGAATGTAGAAATGAGCTCTTTGCCAGATTTTTCTTGTTCACATGAGCGGAATCTGCTCCTTCTCAAAACTGAGCTTCTTTTTCCTTTTCTGACTCTCAGGAAGATTTGAACGGAGAAGAGCTCCGTTAAGATTCAAGAGTGTGTCTTTGTACTGTAAGCAGACTTTCTTGTCAACCAGAACAGCAAGACTTGATAGAAGACTTGTAAGCTAGAAGGACAGAAACTAAAATGGAGATGGCGTCAGTCGACACTGCAGGGAGGGAGGAGCTTAAGCTAGGGCGCAGCATCCAGTGGTAACAAGAGTGAAGATTCTGGTGTGTGGGCAGCGGAGGAAGACTAAAGCGCCATGGTGCTCCGCTAAGAACCAAAAAAAATGTGTTCACAGTCCTCATTGCGCCTTGACCTCAGCACGATATGCATGCACAGTCTGATTTCAAGCAGGAGTGTATGCAATGGTAGCTTTACCCAACAGAGAAGACGAGCTCGCTTCCCACCTGGGGCAGCTTTTCCCACTTGTGATCCAATTGAGCAGCGTGCTCGAAAGGTCTGGCGGGCACGCGTAAAACTCTCAGAATGAGCGGAACTCCTGTGCGTCTAAGGCATGGGTAGACCCATGGTGCATCAGGCATGAAACTTTTGTTACTTGTTGCAGAAGAAAGCCCCAAAGAATTCTGTGCAGTAAAACTCCTTCTTTGCTTACAACCGGCGCAAGATGATGTTTCCCGCTCCAACGCCATAGGCACGTTGGCAAGGAAAGAACCGGTCCTGGTCAGAACAAACTCCAAGAGCACGTGCAAAGACACGGCCTGTGGGGTTGTCAATAACATAATCATCTGCTGGGTTGTAGTGCTCGAATTCCTCCCCAGCATGCCGCGGGAGATCGATTGTGAGCCAGTGCCGGTCTCCTGTATCAGCTTCCCCATTGGAATGAAGACTCCAAGCACCTGTGGGTAAAGCAATGTCGATATGTCATGCCTTTCCGAGCACAGTGCTCGCGAGAGAAGAAGAAAAGTTGGGCGCACATTCACCCGGATAAACTGGCGCAGCTGTGGCCAACCTAAGCCGGCAGATCATCCTTGTCAACCTTGCCTGCGCTTGCTCCTGTCAATAGATGTAGATTTTTAGGGTGAACACTCATTCTAGTGACAATGCAGCATTGGCATCACGGACCGATTGAGCATCTAGGCAAAGTTGAAGTGCTTGTGAACTCCAGTGGTGCACATGTGCATGCTCACGCGTGGCAGTCAGGCGATCACACAGATCATTAAAAACCTGCATGCTGGCCAAATGCCGTCGCTCCGACCATCTCTTCCCGTAAGCATCCCATTGCTGCAGGATATCGTGACGGAATTCGGCCTTGCGTGCTCCATAGGCTCGGTCAACACGGTCAAGGAGGCCAACAAGCACACTCTGCCCGTTTGACCTGAGGCAGTTCCCATGGCCTGTGGCAAGCCAGTCAGTTTACAAGCTGGGACTGGCACTCAATTGGTGCTTGACCACTCGCCTCTTTGCTCTTTTCCGGCACGGGCCTCACGGAGGGTCCTAGAGATATTCCCGGCCTCCCATATCTTGCATACAAGCAACTCTGCTTTTGCTTTCTGAATGCAAGGAGTAAACAAGGTAAGTAGAGGAAGGAAAAGAAGGCTTGCAATCAGCATACCAAATAGTTTTGAAGACCTGGCAAGATGGTACACTCCCTACGGGTCTCAAGATCTCCATGCACCACTCTGAGCTCGGTGAAGACAGCTTTGTGCTCAGCCAGTCTATCAGGATACCACTGCAATCCAGCAGGCTGCATGCCAGAAGCTTGGTAGAAACCGGCAGCACGAGCAGCTTGACGCAGGCTGTCCAAGAACTGCTCAATGGCTGCCCTGTTGTAGTCTGTACACGCTTGAGATATCCCCTCAAGCTCCTCTTCGAAAGCAGAGAGTTTTGGCCGGCTGGGGCGGATGTCATGAACGTGCCCACGGTTCAGAGCCATATTCCCGTAGCCGGTCGCGATGGATTGGGCGGAGCAGTCGCGCGAGCACAGAGAAGAATCAAGGATTGTGTTTAAGCGTGAGCGTAGGATCATTTCGGCCCGTAGGGTGTTAGGCGCGTGCGGCAGGCCCGCCGCGGAGAAGCCGAGGAGCGTTTGTAGGGAAGCGGCGGCCAACGAAACCTAGCTCAAGAATTGATGTGTAGCAACGCGTTTGATCCGCGAGATTCGCCGGTCCAGAGTCATTTGGCGCAGCAGAAAGGGCGTATCCGCAGCTGGATGACTTGTCGTCAAAGTTGAATTCGATCCGGTCCCTTGGCACACGCCGCCTTCGTTTCGTAAGTCTCGCACGCCGGGAGACGAGCCCATCGACGCTTCACTATGCTTCTCCTTTTCGCGCGCGAAGCAATACAAGGTCGGCACGCCACGCACAGCGACTGCGTGACGGCGAAAGCTGGCGACCGGCGACGAAGAGCGATGCGCGATGAGCGCCGACGCCGACATCAGCGCTGCAAGGGCGCCGCGCCAGCATCTGCAGCCCGCCTATAAGCCCTTCGCATGCACTCAGCGATAGCGTTCGGTCCAGGGAGGGCGGCAGTTGCCTGTGCGCCAACAGCAGCGGACTTTGTCTCGCTCGACCGCTTTCTCCGCCTCGACCGCTCAAATCTTTTCTCCCTCTTTACGGCGGTTCCTGTCTCGATCACGCAGATCTCTCGCTATCACCTTTCCTTCCTGCCAAGTTCCTGCGGATCCAGGCTAAAGAGATAACCGCGCAAATCAGCTAGCAGAGTGCCCCCGCAACTTGCTTATCTATCGCTACCTCGACAGTTCTGGCTCTGATGCACGCGCTCTCGCTTCAACCTGCTTCTGCCTTGCTTGGATACGTCACCTGCGCGGCACGCTCCAGATGGCGACTTCGACGATGGCTACACCGGCGATCGAGTACGACACGCACCTTCAGTACGATCCAGAATCCCCCGAATATGAGGCGATCGAGCGACACATCGTCCGCAAGCAGGATTGGCGCATCATGCCGTTGATCTGCTTGTCGTACTTGCTCAGTGAGTGCTCAGTCTCGGTGGGAACAGGGGACCGGTTTGGAAAGTACACGCGCGCTGACTTTCCGCCTCTCCTTCGCGGCAACTCGCAGACTACCTCGACCGAACAAACTTGGGCAACGCGCGTACGCTCAACTCGGACAAGCCCGGAGAGTCTCTCGTCGAGACGCTGGCGCTCAAGGGCATCCGCTACAACATCATCGTTGCCATCTTTTTCGTACCCTGTGAGCCTGCGCTTCTTTCTCCCCTAGGGTGATGAGTGTAGGCTGACCGCTTCGCCACCAAACAGACGTGCTCTGCGAGTTTCCAAGCAACCTCGCGCTCAAGTACTTCTCGCCGAGCAGGTGGATCTCGCGGATCATGGTCTCGTGAGTCGAGTGGGAACTTCCGCCGCCTTTTTTCTTTGTCCCGTTGCTAACTCTGCTTGGTTTCGCAGGTGGGGCATCGTCACGATCTGCAGCGCCGCCGTCTCGTCCTACACCGGTCTCATCATCTGCCGCATCTTCCTCGGGATCTGCGAAGCTGGCTTCTTCCGTAAGTCTCTCAATGCGCGTTCCCACTGCCGCGAGGTTTCTCCATCCGGCTGACTCCCTTCCCTGTCTGATACAGCCGGGATCATCTACTACCTCTGCTTCTGGTACAAAACGAACGAGCGCGCAACGCGCATGTCGATCTTCTCTGCCTCGGTTGCCGTCTCGGGGTGGGTGTGCTTCCGACTCCCTCGCGCATCTCGAGTCAGGCTGACGCTCACTCCCCTCGCTCGCAGCGCTTTCGGCGGCCTGATCGCGACCGGAGTCTCGTACTTGTCTGGCAAGGCTGGCTTGTACGGATGGCAGTGGCTCGTAAGTTGTCGGGGAAATTTCCGCGGAAGCACCGGTGCTGACTGCGCTTCTCGCAGTTCATCCTCGAAGGCATCCCAGCTGTACTCGTCGGCATCCTCGTCTGGTTTGCTCTACCCGACTATCCCGAGTGAGTCCTTGGTCCGTATGGAACCGGCGCGCCGGAAACGGGACTGATGCAAGCTCCGATCCCGGCCTGCAGGACGGCCAAGTTCTTGACGCCCGAGGAGCGCGCTTTCGCCACGCACCGCATGGGACCGTTCGCACCCAAGGTGAGCTTTAGTCACCTCAAGCGCCCGATAGACCGCAGACTCACGACCAACGCTCCGCCCAGGGAACCGACAAGCACTTTGACAAACAGGAGGCGGTCGACTGCTTAAAGAGCTGGCAGTTCTGGGCCTTTGCTGCATGCTACTTCTGCCTGACCAACTCACTCAACACCTTCGGATGTACGCCTCCCTTGAGCTCTTTCTCCTTCTCTGCGGCATTCCCGCTCACTCGCCTTTTCGGCTCTCGCAGATTTCGCGCCGACCATCATCGCTTCGCTCGGCTTCAAAGGTCCGATGGGTCAGCTCTTGACCGTATTCCCCAACGTGTTCGCTTTTTTCGTCATCATCTTCAACTCGTGGCACTCGGACCGGACCAAAGAGCGACCGCTGCACATCCTCGCCGGCTGCGCTCTTGTCATGACCGGCTACCTGATCCTCGCCGTCGTGCGGCACTGGGGCGTGCGCTACATGGGCGTCTTCTTTATCGCCTGCACTAACGCCGCTGTCATTCCCTTGTACGTCGCGCGCTCACTGTCTTTGGGAGTGGTTCCACACTTTCGCTACTGTCTCTGACCGCGCTCTTGACTTGTTCCTTGTGGCACTGGTCTATAGCCTCGCGTTCCGGACTGCAACTATTACGGGCGCAACCTCAACCGCCATTGCAACCGGGTCTGTGATCGCTTTCGCGAATACGGCGGGAATCGTCGCGCCATTCCTCTTTCCCTCAAAGGATTCGCCGCGGTACCTCATGGGCAACTGGACCTCGTTTGCCCTTGTTGGCCTCGCAGCACTCATTGTCTGCTTCCTCTGGTACATGCTCGGCAGCAGCTCGGAATACAAAGGATCCGACTCGCTTGTCGACATCACCGAGGTCAACCAGGGCGCCGTGGCCGCGGAGGACAAGGAAAAGCTTGATTGTGTAGCCACTCCTACGGCACTGCGGGTCTGAGAGTAGTATAGCAACCTTGGCCAGATTGTAGGATTTCTGGAAATGTTTTGGTTTTGGAAAGATTTGGAAAGATGATCTGGCTTTTTCTTCCTCACAGTTGATGGAACATTCACGAGGGCGATAGGTATATACAGGGAAGTGTCTATAGTCTAGAAGTAGGCAAGCCAGAGGAACAAGACTAAAGAGAACTCAGAAAGAGGGGTGAGTGAAGGAAAGACTCGGGGAAAGAAGACTGAAAAACGGAACAGCATGTATCTCCCCGTTACAGCGTCACCAGGAGGAAGAGGGAGTGTTCCCAGCTCCGGCGCAAGCATAGATTTCGCGCTGGCGGGCTGAAAGGAGGCGCATGCCGCGAGAGAGTCCGAATGAGTTTGCAGATGTAGTCCTGTGTGGCACACTATCACCGGGTCCCTCGTCCTCGGACATATGGCCAGCTGTGGGTGGCAATTTGGGACCAAGTGTTAATTGGACCACACTTGTAGTAGGCATGTTGCGAAAGGAAAGGATGGGGGGAGCCGGCGGAAAAGGAGTCTCCACGCACTGTTGCGGTTCCGATGCTCAGCCCGACTCCGCTCCATTTTTTTGGTTACTTGTTTGAATTCTTCCAGTGCTGTGTCCTGTGCTTTGATGGTAGCTGCGTGCCTCACCATGTTAATACTGAAGGGGAAATGCAACGTACCAACTCAGCATTCAGGCGCTGTTGAAGCTCTTCATCGGATTGGTGGGCTGCTTTTGCCTCTTGCCGCCTGGCACAAAGCCTGGCACACAAGTCTTCTGAGATGCTGTCCATATGGCTACGCTCTGTGCTGCCCTTCCTTGGCCATCTTAAGCTTGTCGCTTCCCAAGCATTCATAATGTTGGCACAAAATGCTGTAAGTGCAGCTGTGGTTGGACCGTACGCTCCCCCAACGGCACTGAGCATGCCCAGGATGGGCGATTGCTTCAACCGCTTATTTCCATAGGTCTGTGTGTGAGGCAACACTCAATTAGGGGTTCTTTCATTCAGAGAAGAAAAAGAAGAACAAGAAAAACCCCAGTCCGTCACGTCAGTATACACTGCGCGCCCTAAACTCACGCTTTCCGGCACTTGATCTCACTGCTCCCGTCATCTGAATGAGAGACGAGAATTCTCTCTGTGCATTCTCCTATGGAGGATAACTTGTGAGCTTTACAGCTGTCATCATGATCTAAGAAACAACATAACGGACCAACAAAATGTTCAGCTGGTCTTGAAGCTGTTTCTCGAACCAATGCTCTGCTCCCGTGCGCTGCCGCGTAGCATAAAGCTCGGCGCAGAGTCTGTGGAAGTTGCCATCCATAGCTTTGCGCAGTTCGGTGCCCGAGGTTGGCCATTGTCGCTTTGCAGTAGCTGCCCAAGCTTTCAAGATATTGTTGCGGAATGCAGTCGCGTGTTTGCCATAAGCTCGGTCAACCTCATCAAGCAGCTCCATAAGTACACTGTGCTTTGGGTGGGACTTGCTCCTGCCGACCGGCTCCAAGGCTGCATATGAGCAGCAAATGTAAGTTTGTACCTGAAAAACTGGCCGGCCGCCACCCACGTCTCAGTCACTCACGTTGCATCGCAATGGACTCCACATGGCTCCTCAAGGACCCGGCAGGCATGAGTTTCTCAAGGTGTTCTAGCACACTTTTCTGCATGAAATGCTGAGATCAGACAACGGTTGCACGAAGTGAGTGATGAAGTGGTACGGCAAAAAGTGCTCACCAGATACCGTTTAAGCGAGCCCGCCGTGTTGATTTTGTGATTCAGGACCGCGAGAACCTTGCACACTGAGTCAAGACTGTCGAGTGCAGCTTGCAAGTGCTCCTCTGACACATCTTTGTTAGGCTGCCACTGGCCTACGGCAGACCCGTTGGCTGCCTTGCCCAAGCCGGCTTCTAGAGCGATTTCACGAGCACTCTCGAGGAAACAATTGATCCTTTCTTCGACCTCCTCCTCGTCGCCGGTGTACGCCTTCGAGATCTTGTCAAGTTCATGCTCGAAAGCAGAACTAGCCGAGTGAGTGTTGTCGCCCCACGCTCTGGCGCTCCTGCTAGCCATGGCTTGTATGTAGCCGGACTGCTTCAGCAGCTCGAAGGTGGCAGGCAGAAAGAGCTGCTCCAAGAGTAGTGAACAGTAACAGTCAAAGAGGCAGTGAGCCACGGCGGGCATACGGCACCACTCGCGGGGATGCGCAGACTCGCTCCGCGGACATGCCGAGTCGCGGACGGCGGGTACAGTGAAAAAGCTTTTGAACAGCTCGAATACTTCAAGGACGCACTAGGTCACGGAAGGTGCCCTTGACAGCTAGGTACTGCAGCGCGGACCGGAGTGAGCGAGCTCAACACAGAAGAAATTGTGTCACCACTGCCTTACTTCATTACAGCGGGCTACAGCTTGTCTCCGGACTGGGTGCTATAATGTGGCTACAGGGCTGCCACTTTGGGAGAGCGCTTGTGCAGCCCCTCAGACAGCACAACCTTGCGGCCTAAAAGTAAAGATCAACTGCGCACCGAGGAGCCTCAAAATTCTACTTTTTCAGCCAAAAGTGCAGCTACAGCCGGTTCACCATGCCACCACTGGCTCGAGCATAGATGTCTTGCTGACGCGGTGAGAGGAGGAGGCTGGCTGAGTGACCGATCGAATACTGTGGCAAGTACAGGTTATGGATAGAGTGCCCTGTCAAGGGGTCGTACACGCCTGATGCGGAGTATGCAACTTTTCAGCAAGCTTCTTCACCTCTGAGATTAGGCAAAGCGTACTGAAAGTTCAAGCTGAAACACACCTTCACCTGGAAGCTGAGGCTTGATGGACTTCCAGTCAACCTTGCTCATGTCCCTCTTGTAAGGTGGCAGCTTAATGTCATATGGGTAGTGCACTGATTCACCTGTAAACAAATCAAATGCTCCTGGCAATTCCGAGCAAACAAGGCACCGTCAGCATGCTTTTTGCCTTGCACGGGAGACTTACAAAACGGTCATACACATGTTTCTGACAGCTCGAGCGGATACTCACCTTCGCCAGGAACTGCTTCCGGAGCAGATGCCAGGTTAATTTCGCGGATGATGGCCGCCAAGTCACGCTGCGCAGAGTCCTGCAGTGCATGTGGGCATTTCTCGTGATTTCACATGGGCAAACAAAGCAAGGAGAAAATGCGCAACTTACTAATGTACCATGCAGTTGGAGCAGTATGGGTTCAGGCCAACCCTGGGCTCTAGCCAACTGGTGCCCCTTCTTGAGGTCGTCACAGAGCGTATCGATCCGTTTCAAGAGTTCCTCATGCTTGGTTGTGATATCACCTCGGCGCGGCCAATTCTTGTCATTCCATACCCAATCCCTCATGACAGCATGCTGGAACTTGCGCAGAGGACCGGCCGGGATGAGACGTGCGCCGTACGCAGCTGCCACGCGCTGGAGTGCTTTTTCAAGCACCGTACGCTCAAGCGGTAACCCTCTCAAGTCAGAAGCACGGACTGCATCACGCGGTTTTTGTGGCAAGTCAGCTCATACCTTGACAGTCCGTAGCTATCAGCGGGACTTGCCGACGGGACACTTGGCATTGGCAGGGAGTGCGGCCGCATTGATTTCTTTCACAAGGAGGTGCTGTTGGGTGTTCTAGGTATCACACACAATGCAGTTTAGGTTACTTGTAGAGTCAGCCTTGAAGTTTTTGCGAAGGGTCATGGAGAAGGAGCAAAAGGGCCCGCACAAGGTATTCGGCAAATTCCGGACCTGGAGTAGCACACATGATGTGCTCCGTGACCGAGTCCAGGTGCTGAAACAGATCACGGTGAGCTGGGGTTTTGGTTGGTAGCCACTCGAAGTTCTTGTGCTCTGCTTGCACCGCTTGCACCGCTGTCCCGAGGGCGTTGACAAAGGCACGCAGCTCGGGCTCTGAGCCTGGCGGCGTGACCGAGAGAATGTCGTTGAGCCTTTCTACCAGCACGGACTTTCCGAGCGCTTGTGGCAGCGCCTGAGGATCGGGAGGAGGACGGAATGAAGCCCTGCCAGTCCTCATCAGGGGTAAAGCTATACTCTCGGTTCGATCTGAAGATGGAGCCGCGTCGTCGGACTCGCGCAACTGTTTGCGGTATGAAAGCAGCTGGCAGCCACTTGTCTCCTGGGGGTTATAGTTGCTGATCCGCGGACAAGCCGACCGCTAGCCTCGGGGCGACGTTCGATGCGGCGGCGGCATCGTGCACAAAGCCATCGCTGAGCTGGGGCAGACACCATTTTTTGGGGCAAGTCGAATGCAAATGGATGGGTGCAGCAGAGTAGCGATAAGCAGGAAACTGCTGCATCGAGTCGAGTGTAGAGGCAACTTTGCGAGTTGAAGCTCGAGCTGATGGAAAGTTGCACCGCCTCACTCACTCGCTCGCTCTCAATTCGCTCTCTGTTCTAGAGCGTAAGCGCAAAGTGCAAGCTACCGTGCTGCTGCTGCTGCTGCGCAAGGATGTCCAAAGCAGGACCGAGCACACCTTCCCACTCGCGCGTGCTCTCGTTCAAAGGCCACGCCCGCCTCCGACACCGACTCGTCCTCTCTCTGCTCTCTCGCCGTCCGATTCGAATCGACAGGATCCGGCCGGACGATGACGAACCGGGTCTAAAGGCGCACGAGGTGTCGTTCTTGCGGTTGATCGAAAAGTTGACGCAGGGTTCGAGGCTCGAGATTTCCTACACGGGCACTTCGCTCCTCTTCCACCCGGGCACGATCCAGAACGGTCACGTCACTCACACCTGTCCCCATGAGGGCGAAGGGAGGGCCGTCGGGTGGTATCTGGAACCGTTGTTGGCGTTGGCGCCGTTTGGGAAAAAGGACTTGGTGTTGACCCTCCGAGGGGTCACGACCAACGCGGTCGACCCGAGTGTCGATACGATCAGGACGAGCGGGTTGCCCCATTTGGCCATGTTCCTCGATCGGGACGGCGTCGAACTCAGGGTGCGTCCTTCCTTTCTTCGTTTTTTGCTGGTACTTCTTGACCGGTGTGGCAGACGAGACTGACACGCTTGCCTCCCCCCTTCCCGCAGATTACGAAACGAGGTCACCCGCCACTGGGAGGCGGAGAAGTCACGTTCACGTGCCCATCCGTGCGGACCATCAAGTCCGGGTTCGAGTTTACCAACGTCGGCCGGATCGCCAAAATCAGAGGGATCGCGTGCGTCACCCTTTCTTTCTTCACGAAAACTCTCTTTTCCCCTTGAAGAAGAAGAAGAGTAAAAGCATGAGAGACTGATACGCGTTCGTGCAGCCACTCGGTCCGGGTGTCGCCGCAGTTGGCGAACCGACTGGTCGCGGCTGCGAGGAGCGTCCTGAACCGGTACATCCCCGACGTCTACATCTACTCGGACGTGTACCGCGGAGAGGACAGTGGCAAGTGAGTCGCGGTGGTTGCTTAATCTCACCTTTTTTTTCCGGGAGGCTCTGCTTTCTGGTTTCCGCGAGCCGAGTTCACTAGACGCTGATCTAACTCGGTGGTGCCCATCGCCGCGCACAGATCACCTGGATATGCGATCACCCTTGTCGCGACTTCGACGTCTCACGTGATCCATTCGGCCGAAGCGTCTTCGTGCCCGCCTCCTCCCAAACCCTCCTCCTCATCATCAACAACAACAACCACCACCGCCACGACCGACTCTGAGAAAGCGAACTGGACCCCTCCAGTGCCCGAAGACCTCGGCCTCCTCGCCGCTCGACAACTGCTCGCCGAGATCAAGCGAGGCGGGTGCTGTGATCGTGGGTGGGAATGGCTCGTCACGACCATGTTGGTGCTCGGAGCCGAGGACGTCGGGAGAGTGAGAGTGGCGGGTCCGTTCGAGGCAGGGTTGTGAGTCGCTCTCTTTTTCTCTCTCTTTTCGGGGGAATGAAATCTTTCGCAGGAAAGGGGGCACTCACGAAAGCATGCCAATCCGCGCGCAGCATCGAACACTTGCGCGACTTGAAGGCGTTTTTCGGCACGACGTTCAAGATCAAGGATGCCTCTTCTGCTCCTTCTGCTTCTTCTCGACTTGCCCTTACCGATGGCGCGGATGAAGATGAGCTCGTCGGTAAAGGTGGCAAGGTCGAGGGAGAGGAGGAGTACATCCTGAGTTGTGTCGGGACTGGGTTCACCAACACGGCCAAGCGGGCGGGTTAGACGAGCGATTGATCTCTGTCTTTCATGGGTGTGCGTCGTTGTTTGTTGTAATCATCTTGCCGCCGCCCTTCCTTCCCGCTTCGAGAGGTTGTATTGGGATTAGTAAAGGGAGATTTTGATTCATTAGTAATGAGTGATTGCAAGTGGGGCTCGCTGTCTGTGGATTCTTCGCTCTGACTCTATCGCGTGCGAGTGCGAGTGCGAGTGCAAGTCTAGAGCCCCAGGCGCTCTCTACACGCGCGTGCAGACCCCGCGGCTCGTCTCTTTCCGTCGCTCGTGGTTGTCGAGGGACGACGACGCTCTCGTCGCCCGACTCTGCCTTCGCTCGCGCACGAGCATACAAGAGCCCCGGTCCGATCACCAGAAAGAGCCACCGAGCGAGAGTGTGAGTCTCCCTGTGCCCTTCTGCCGGCCTGCTCGGGCGAGCGAGGCGAGGCGAGGCGACGCGACCAGTGCGTTCCTCGCCTCCCCGACGACGACGACCTGAGACTGACCCACGTAACTTGTAGCGCGCAGACGCCATGCTCCCGTGGAATCCACCGTCAGGGTTCTCCCTCTCCGGAGGAGCCGCACCCGCACCCAACCCGAACTCGAATCCAGCCGGAGGAGGAGGGGGAGGAGGGGGAGGCTATTCCGGTTACAACGACCAGCAGCAAGGACAGCAGCAGCCACAAGCACAGTCAAACAGTGGAGGCCAGGCCACCCCTCCCCCCGCCAACCCGAACGGGGCCCAGCACGCCCTGCCCCCGATGACCCTCGCGTCGACTCTCCATTTCCTCCAATCCGAACACCGCCGCTACGCCCGAGACCGCAACGAGTGGGAGATCGAACGCGCAGAAATGAGAGCCCGGATCGCGTTACTCGAGGGAGAAAAGAGGGGCAACGAAGGCGCGTTGAAATCGTTGGCGAGGAGGTGCAAAATGTTGGAAATGGCCCTCCGAGGCGAGCGGTCAAAGTTCCTCTCGTCGGCCAATGCTGCGGCTCTCGGCAACCCCACCACCGCCGCCACATCGTCGTCCGCCGCGTTGAGTACCCCCGCCACGGCTTCAGGAACCGCCTCCCCCATCCCGGGACAAGGTCCAACCCTCGCAGCCACCACTGCCGGGAGCAGCATCGCACCCAGCAAGGCCCTCACCGCGTTGCAACAGACCCTCTCCTCGTCCTCGTCCGACGCGGCGGCACCGAAATCGAGCCCGATGACGAGTTCGACGTCGTCGCCAGGTCAGGCAGCCGGGTTGTTGTCCCAGCAGCAGCAGCAGCAGCACACGCGATCCGACTCGATCAGCGCAGCAGGAGTCGGTGCTGGAGCTGGAGTGAACGGTCACCCCTCCTCCGCCGCCTCTTCAGGTCACGGCGTTGGCCCCTCCTCGACGAGTCAGAGTCTGCGCGACCCTCGCGGCAAAGCCCGCTCGCGCGACTATCTCAAACAATGCCTCCAAGAGATCACTTACCTCACCAGTTCGGCAACCTTGAACCCGTTGGCGGCGCAGAGTTATGCGGCTCCGGGGGTGATGAGGCCGAGGAAGGTGTTGCCGGATCAGGTGCCTTTGTCGTCGTCGTCCGTCGCGGGGAGTCAGCCGGGGATGATCAACCTTGGAGGACCGGCGGCGCAGGCGGCGACGTCGACCGCGGCCTCGGTTCCGGTTCCGGCACCGACAACGACGACCACGACGACGACGACGGCGATCGCAGCTGCTGCTCCTCCCTCCACCTCCGCGATCGCCGCACAACCCTCGACCGCTTCCGCTCCTGGGCCCGAGTTCGAACCCGTCGCAGCTTCGTCAACGTCGCGCGGTACCGGCGCTCCGATGGCATTGGCGGCTGCGACGCCGGTCGCGTTCCCTCCTGCTTCTTCTGCCGCGCCTTCGGTTTCGGTTTCGGCTTCGGACTCGTCGCAGTTGGCGACTCCTCTTCCGCCTTCATCCACAACACCGGCGTCCTCGTCGTCTTTCGGCGAGGAAGAATCGAAAGGCAAAACGGCCGAATCGACGTCCTCCTTGAGCGGCGCTGCCGACCAGGAACAGGATTCGGAACCGGACGTGTTTGCTTCGACGCCCGTACCACCTTCGCTCTCGAATGGCATAACCCCGACGACGACGGGGCCGTCTACTGCTGCTGCTGCTGGCGGCGTCGGCGCGCAAGAGGACGAGGACGAGGACGATGAGGAAGAAGAGGAGAGGGAGGGGTCGGACCCGCCTTCGGCGTTCGTACCGCTCAAGAGGCAGGGTCGAGGTGCGAGGGACGGTGGAGCGGGTGCGCCGGCTGCGGCGTCGTCTCCCGTGGTCATGGCGAATAAGGCGACCACGCTGGGCAAAGAAGAAGACGACGACGAGGACGACGAAAAGATGGACAAGGCGATCGCCGAATTGGCCATCTCTTCTCGGTCCGAGAAGGAGGGGGATGTCGTCCCCACCACCACCACCTTGAACTCGAACTCGGAAAAGAGCGCCGCGATGGATGCCGAGCCGACTCCTGTGGCAGACGCCGAGGACGCGACGACCGCGACAGCGACGGCGAAACCCGAGCCAGAGGAGGAGGAGGAAGACGAGTTGCACAAGTCTCGAGCAGGCGCAGACGCCTCCGCTTCCTCCGAGGTGGAAGAAGAAGAGGCCGAAAAGGCGACCGCCGCCGCCGCCACTACCACGGCCCCCGTGAGCGGTGACATTTCGACGCGACAGGAGGAAGAAGAAACAGCAGCGGCTGCTCATGTCGGCACCGACACGGACGACGACCAAAAAGAGCAAGTCTCGCGTGCTTCGGGTGGTCCCGTCGATGGTGCCGCGTCGGAAGAGGGAGCTGGATCAACACAGCAGGTACGTTCTTGGCTACCTCGCCTCTCTTGCCGCGATGATACGCGAACGAGAACAAGGCTGACTCTGATCTCCCTCCTCTCGTCTCCTCCGTTGTCTTTCCTCGACCCTGTCCGCTGCAACCTCTCCATCTCCCGTTTTCTCGGTCTCGGAATACTGCCGCGGACCCCAGCAGCCGTCGTCAACTGCTTCTGGTCCACCTCGAACGGGGAGCAAGTCGCAAAAGTCGAAGAAGAAGCATCAACAGGCCGCCGCGAAATTGTCTCCTGAGGTCAAAGCTGGCAAGGACGACGCGGCGACGACGAGGGCTTCTTCTTCTCCGGCTGCTGCTGAGGAGAAGTAGGGAGAGACGGGCGCGGGCGAAAGGTCGGCGTGCGAAGCAACCGACTCCCTGGGCTCTTGCGCGCGCGAGCGGGGGAGGGAGATGTGATAACGAGAGGGAGGAGAATGGTGGTGGATGGCAGGATGGGGGAGGGAGAAGTACGGGAGTGGGAGTTGTACGACGAGGGTCGAATGTCAACGAGCCGGTCCCTCCCTTCTCTGGACGGGGCGCGCTCGTCTCCTCTCCGACCCGCGACGCGCTCGACCCCGGGCGGTGAGAGCCGGCTCTCGCTCCCGCCCCTCGTCGTTCTCGCTCGATACCGTCGTTCGATTCGCCACGGCCGTTGCCCGCGTTTCGACTTGGAGTCCCTAGCCATCTTGGCACGGTCATTGGTCCTCAAAACAGTCGACTTTACGCACTCTATCTCACTCTCGTTCCCTCGTATCTCTCTCCCCCTCTCTCCGTCCCTCTCTCGAGCTCACGCCTGTCGTCGCGGCCCTCCCTCGCTCTCGAGACAACTGTCGCTTTCACCGTTCTCCCTCTTCCGCCATTCGGCCGAGCCCAATTTTTACAAGCTTTCGTCTCCTTTCCCTCGCCTGTTCTTTTTGCATGTGCATGGGTTCTTCCTTTCCTTTCCTCACTTCTCCGCACCCCTTTCTTTCTCCCCCCTCCATTTTCCCGTGCGCACATTTCCGGGGTTCCCTGTTTGCATGGCGCAGCGTTTGACTTTTTGGTAAATATGAAGCAAAGCAGCATTTTCTCCTCGTTTGGCTCTCCACGCAAGGTCGGCATCGTTGCTTCTCCATGAAGCCTTTCGTTCTGCAACTCTGTCTTGCTTCCGTCCGGCGGGCACCTTAGCGTCGACAAGTGCTGGCGCAAGGCAAGCGTGCAGGGGATTAATTGCGGAGAAGGAGAATGATACAGACAACAGTTGGATCGAGAAAAGCCGGTGGAGAGGCGAGAGAAGGTGGGGGCGACCTTTTGGTCGTCGTTCAGTCGTGACCTGGAATTCGCCCCGATGCCATTCGTAGTACCGAGGAGTACAAAGCAGCATCAAGGACGAAGAGCGACTGGATAAGCGCCTGCCGAGGGGTGCCGTCACGAATCCTTTTTCGCGATGGGCAACTCGCCCCATTCGGCCTGGCCGGGCAATCTCGCGACGCGGACGTTCTCGTACTCGTCCGACTCGCCGATGTCGCCCGAGGATCTCATTCGCTGTGGCACGACGTCTATGGATCAGTTTCCGAGGTGCCACCCGTTCCGAGGCGAACGCACCCAGTACTCCTCCCTGACGTCAATCTTTCTCCGGTCCTTGCGCATGCCCAACTCGTCCTCTTTGCTGACCGACTGGACTTTTTGGTCGCGGTAGTCGTAACGGGTCTGGGTGAAGCCGGAGAGGGCGAACGACGAGAGGACGATGAGCGAGAGGAACGGGAGGCCGAACAACGTGAACGGGTGCCGGCGCAGCGAGAGCACGAGCGAGGACCTGCGCGGAGTTGAAGCTGCGTCAGCTCCGAGATGCACCTGTACCCACGAGCAGCCAGTTGCCGGCCGAGGAAAACGAGCAGCGCCGAGACGAAGAGGGCGACAATTCGTCGGAGGGAGATTCGGACGGCTGCGCTCACGGTTTTACTGGTCTGGAAGCGAACGGCGGCATTCTCGCGCGTAAAGGTCCTGTACGTATGCTTATTTTGCAGATGAGCGAGATGGGGCCGAGGTTGACGCGGAAGCGATCTCAAATAGGGGGAACCGGTCGCAGAGAAGCGGGTCCGACCCCTACACCGTCGCAGAGCTTTACAGTGACGCTTCCCGGAGATGGTTAGAGCGCCAAGTACGCATCATGAAGGATGCGCACCCTTCCGAAAGAGGGAAATCGCAGGGGCAACATTCATCGCCGCTTGAAACAGCTCTGAACCGCCACATCAACTTCCCCTGGCGCTCGTCCCGAAACGTACACGCGGGTCGCAGACGCACGCTTCAACGCAAGCCGGACCCTGTGGACTCGCCCTGTTTGATTCGCGTGGGAAGGGCCGCCGAGCTACAACTCCGGAGGCGCAAACGAGCCTACGCAGACTTCCCGTCAACTCAAAGCTTGCGCCACCCGTTCGAGCGCCCGAAGCGCTGCATGAGTGTGCTGCGTTCCGCCTGCAGCTGAATCTGCTTCACACAAGCTGCTGCCTTCGGGCACGATGAAGAGCCCGCGCTATCGCATGCTCGTCAATCCGTATCCTCAAAAAGCACTTGCCGCCCCCGGCCTTCTGCTCATGTCTCTTTTTTGACCCTGATCAGCCACGCAGGTGTGAGAGTATGGTCAGAGATCTATGGCATTGCAAGGCTTCCGGGGGCTCGCTAACCATCCCGAGCTTCAAATGGATTGTCCCTGGATCGGAACTAGCTGAGCTCTGTGTGATCCGCTCAACTTGCTTCCCTGCTTTGGTCTTTCCGCGGGCGGGGTCGCTACAATCAGTGCACTTGAAGATGTGTGGATGTTGGAGTCATACTATCAATCCTGGATATGGACTCTGTATATGCGCAAGGAGGGGGTGTGTGCGCGGCTCCGCGGACAAGCCGGTTCGGGGAGAAAGCCAGCTCCGTCCGCTGTTTCGCCATGTTGTTCTCTCCTCCCATCTACCAGATACCCTCTCAGAATGCAAGGGCCTGTCACTCGCCTTCTCCCTCTCCCGGAGCAGGGCCAGGACAGCTGGTACGTCTGCGCTCCACAGGGAAACCTGCTGTTCTACTCCAAGGATCCGGTAGTCAAGGTCGCAACGCGCTTTGATCATTGCCCGGCAGCCGCCGGCTCGGAATCGCCACACGACGAGATTGACATCAGAACCACCGATCAGGGTCATTGGACCGACTTACTGAGGCAGGCTCATGAAAATGCGCGTTTGGCGTCTCACGTTTTTTGATTTGTTGTGTTCTGGTTGCTCTCCCATGTCTGACGTGGATTGCCCAACTCTGTATGCAGCTTATGAAGTTTGGCATCCAGGAATACATCAAGATTCTTGAGTCATCACAGGAAAGCCTTGCAGAGGAGACACTTGGCAAAGACGGAGGTGTTTTTGTGCAACATCCGTCAGACTGGCCAGGCATTGCGCAGTTTGGTCTGCTCCTTCACTTTGCAGACAATCACGTACGCTACATCACACTACTGCAAGCATTTCCGTATCCAGTCGGTGTGGTTAAACAATACAGGTGGGCAACACGTGTGCTAGCCTGTGCTGACCGTCCACACAACACCGAAGGAACCCTCCGAGATGGCTTACTTGGAACAGAACAAGTGGCAGGCCCGCGCTGGGTAGTGCAATGTCAGTTCACCTGCGTTGCACGTGAACCTGATCGGTGGCGGAAGAATGGGTACAAAACCCCAAACAACCAGAACAGACTGGTCAAAGTCTTTCCAGGCAAGACCGTCTTGACTTTTTGACGAGTTTCTGTTGAGGCTGACACTTGACATCTGCACAGCAAAGTGTGAATGGTCCCTTTCGTTGAAGCAAGTCACACCCTGGGAGCACGGCATGGAGTGGAGTCTGCAAGACCAGCAAACCCCGCCAAGGCAGGTTGAGTGGTCCGGTGAATTGAAGCAGAGATACTGCGGGTTACGTGTAGCACTGCCAGACCTCCTGGCAAAAATGACACTCTGCTTCACTCTTGACTGGCCGCCGCCTTTCGACCTCCATCATCACAAGGCATTCCAACAAGCTTCTCACTCTGAACCCCGATCACCAGACGCCAGTCAGGCGGTGCACCAACCCCACTCACGAAGGCCAGACAAGCAGGTCAACGTGTTCAATGGGCCCCGTCTACCACCCATTAAGCCCCAGGGTGATCCAAATCATCGGTTTTTGTCAGATTGGCCCCGTCTACAACCCACCGAGCCCCCTATTGGTGATCCAAATCATCAGTCTCTGTTGAATATGTTCCATTGATGTCCTGATCTTTTGAAGTTTAGCCTGTGTAAACCTGGTGCCATTTTTCCTTGTCAGCATTTGGCACTGGTTGCAAGACAGACAGACTGCGCAAAGACACTCGCTTCATGTGCAGTGTCGGGACATAGGTCTAGTGCAGGTCCAACAAATGAGGGAATGCCTGCCCCAATATGTGACCTGTACTGCACGGTTGAGTGCGCATAAACTTGCAAGCTACTGCTTTTGGCACCAAGTGCCCTGCGTTGAGGCCCTTTTGCATATGAGACTGTCACTGGATTTGCTTCATCTATTTTGCTCTGTCCGTGCAGTGCACACAATTCAAGCCATCAAATTGTCAGTGACCGGCACTGATATGATGCACACAACCCGCAAGTTGTTCATGACCATGCGACTCGACGACAATCCAGGCGGCGGCAGTTCGGGCTGGAATCGTCATCACTTCCCTTCCCACCAGGCTTTGAACGGACTCACTGCCGAGCCTGACTGGCCTCTTGGTGGGGCCAAGACAATGGGACCGCGCCAGATCCGGCGGTGAGTCTCGCCCCCCCCCCCTGTAACGGCCGGAGCGATCACTCGCGTGCCGCTCGCCCGAACAGGCCTGATGTAAGGACCCGGCGCGGTCCTCACTCGATGGAACTCACGCGGAACGGGAGGTCGAGACGTTGCGAGCTTGCGAGC